>VZUI01072558.1:0-11883 GCA_013401135.1 Cettia cetti
AAAGAAAGAAAGAAAGAAAGAAAGAAAGAAAGAAAGAAAGAAAGAAAGAAAGAAAGAAAGAAAGAAAGAAAGAATTGGGGAAATTGTTTAAGAATAGTATAGAAGACCAGAAAAGCAGTAAGATCCTTGCTGTTCAATGTTCTCCCTTGGCATGCTTTCCTAAGTATCAACTTGGCTCTCAATTTTTTTTTTTTTCTATCTTCATAGCCATTTTTAGTACCACTGGGCTAAAGAAAACAAGAAAACCATGTTGATTTGGGACAACTTTTTCGCTGTCCTGCTTGGACACTTTCTGTGGTATTTAGTTTTAAAGCTATGCGTCCAGTACTCTGTAGTAAGAGGGGCAGTTGGTTGGCTGAGGCTGCTTCTTTTCTTTCAAGTATGTGACAGGACTTTTCAGCCCTGATAAAAAAAAAAAAAAAAAAGCTTATCTTTTTTCTCTTCATGGCTCAGTTAAGCTGGAATAGCTTGCCTTGTGGTGAATTATCTTTGCTGTAAAACATCCTTAGCCAGCAATAGACATCCTTCCCTGAATGAGTGGGAAAGGATGAGTATGACCGACAGACACAGAACTACTACAAAATATAAAAGCCCACCATAATTTTCATAAAATAAGAAATCTCTCATGCACTCTCAGTGTGTGAGGAGGTGTCCTGGAAGTTGAGATGTTGGCCTCGAGTTACTTTCTGGAAGTTGAGTGAAAGGAGGCTTCTGTACACCGCTGTCATTCCTTGATAAAATACATCAGCTCTTAATCTCTGCTATTTCTGTGCTAGCTGTAATTTATTACTGTGCACTGTCTTTTGAACCTACTAGTAGTGTTTCTTTTGTTTATCCCGCGTAGTAAGATGTCTGTTAAAGTATTTTGTCTGTTTTCCTTGTGTCTATTCAAGAAATAATTCATGTCCTGACAGACTTGATCGGTCATTATAAAGAACTTGTGATTGAGAGACATTTGGAGCGCTGACTGCCTCAAACAGAGCTACTGCCAGGAATCTGAGTCAACAGCAGGACTTGACTGAGCTCTTGACTGAGCTCTCTGTATCCATTTGTAACAAAGTGTAAAAAAAAAAGATTGTTTTCAGCTTGTGTTATGTGGTCCACTCCACCTGATACCCATTAAGCTTTTATTTCTTCCTTTTTGTAATCGTCTATTTAATTTTGTCTGTTGTACTCTTTTTCTTTCATAAATCAAAATCCCCATCTTCTTTTCTGTCTTGCTGTGCATCTACAGCCATATTTTTGTCTGGTGAAATGGGACATTTTTGCCACTTGCTAGAAAAAAATACTAATAACAAAGTGTTTGAATCAATATCTTATCTGTGCAGAAGATCTGTAAATCTGTGCTTTGAAGGCGTTATGTGTCCTGTCTTTCACTGAGTAGCATATATATCTACTAGATTTTATTTACACAGGGAAGTTTAATTTCAAAAGCAATCAGAGCTTTTACACAAGATTATTACACAATCTTATTTAATAACTCCAGCATCTAAATTCAGGGCATTTCCTTTAAGTATATACTACTTTTAAAAGACTCTTGAATAACCTGCAGACAATGTTGTTGCATTGCATTTTTTTGCTAAATCAAACTGGACATTAAATGCAAATGACAAAATAGAAAGGCAAACAGAATTGAAGAGATATATAGTAGTAGTAAGGAGATGAAAAAAGTGTTCTTGACTACAAGCTACCATAACTCTCCATTTTCTTACTTTGAATACATATATAAATATATGTAGTAGAGTCTAATAATTAGATTACTAAAACCATCTTTGCAACAGAAATCCATTTCACATCTTACCACCAATGAAACAAATTTTAACAATTATAACTTGCCAGAGAATCACTTTTTCTATTCCTGTCCTTGTATAGCTGCTCAAAATGAAGCAAAACTCTTTCTGGAATTAATTTCATGTAGGAAGGAGGGTTGAAAGGAAAATAGCAAATCCCTCTCATGGGCCGCAGCTGAACCAACTGTTTTTAAGCAATTCCTGACAGACTTATATTTTATCTTATGTTTTTTAAAATGCTGAACTGAGCAATCCACTACTGCCTTAAATTTCTGTTATGAAATGTCCCTACTGAAATTACAAATTATATCAGTGTTTGATTAGTCTTACTTTTAGAAAGTTTTCCCAAGGTTTAACATGTTTAGGTTTTAACTTGTTTAGGTAAAATGAGAAAGGATCTTTTAGTGGTAGATCTTTTTATAAAATACTGAATAGTTATTAAACATACCAGGTAGTTTCCCCTCCCCTCTGCTGTACTATGCCTGTTTGCTCATGTGTGCCCACTACGAGCTTCTTTTGTGAATCCCTGGAAATTCTGGAGAGAAAGCTGGCCATCATCCCCTTGCTACGCCTTTCCAAGAAATCTGTCTTCTTCAGACAAGTCACAGCTAAAGTGAAATCAGATTTCCTTCAGAAGCATCTTGTCTGCAAACAATAACAGTTATTGGCTGGACATATTTACTTTGTAGCTAGTAAGTTGCTAAGTCAGTTCTTCTAAATGTGAGTAAAGTTAAGAGGAGGATTTTTTATTTTATTTTTCTGCTCTTCCTAATTGCCACATCTTCCAGCAAAAGACCAACAAAAGGGAGTTTCCAAGTCCTCATTGTTACATTGTAGAATTAGTTTAATTACAAATGTAGTATCATTTCTCTAGTCCTAGTATATATTATTTTTAGTCTTTAAAAAATTATTTATGGCATGAAGGAATTAAGGTCCGTTTGAGACTACTGTGTGAAAGTAGAACTGACTGTTTAAAAGGTGTGAAAATAGCAGTATTATTTACACATTTGTGAGAGTGGTATTCTTGTAATTGAATCATGTCTTTGCAAGGTTCTTTATCACATTACTTCTGAATGCATGCATAGTGACATTAAATTCAGTATAACATATGACTTACATGTGTTTATTTATTCCTTTTCATCCCTTCTGTCACACTACTAGGCTTCTGTGACATATTAAAAAAAAGGTAAACTCAACTTTCTGATGGGGCTTTTAAACAACAAATTTACCCGTGTTGGCTCTGACAACAGGGAAGATAAGCAAGAATGTTCTTGTTTTTCCAGCTGGTTCAAGTTCTCAGGCTCAAAGATTTCTACATTGCTGACCTTAACCTGGGGGAAAGCCTTGGCCCTATTGATAGAACTGAGAAAATCAGTTTTATTTGAAGACAATCTGGCTGCTAGAATAATTCATGGGTATACACAAGCAACTTTAATTAAGGGAAAGCATTATTTCCCCATCCACAGTAAGAATAGTTCTTGTTGCTCACTGTTTTAATGGAATCATAAAATAAAAGTGCAATCTCAAATACTTCTACAGCTTTTTCAGATGTGTCCTCTCATTCACAGAAGCAAAACAGTCTGTAATTGTCTTGGGAACAACTTTTGCATAATATCCAGAGGATGAAGGCAGTTCTTTGCTTTTTACATTACTTATTGAAAGATATCAAAATATATCTTCGATACATCTGAAGATATCTTTGAGATATCTAAAGATGTCTCTTTATCACAACATACACATTATATAGGGAGATACAAACAGTATCCCACTCTATTACACTTTTTTCCTGAATTTCTCCCTTACATTAAAATTCCTGTGAAAATGTTTCAATCACCTACATATCAATTCTAAACAAACATATTCAGTAAGATGTTGGTTTCATTTCCCCCACCCCTGCCATTTGCTTTAAATTCACTTTTAATTTTGAGACAGTCTTTTGCTTTAAAGAAATATTGGGGTTGTCTATGATTCAGTGTATCTCTGATAAATAAGTCTTAAAGATTTTTAACATTAGTAAGTGGCACTTTTTATTTATAGGCCCGACAATCTCATTTTTGCTTCAAATAACTATATATAGACAATATTCACACACCATTTAAGGAGAAATAGCTTGAAAAGTATCTCTAAAAATACAAAAATTGTCATTTTTCAGATAGTAAATTCTCAAAAATCTGTTAGAAATAAGAAATTAATCTTGCAATTCCAAACCCAGGAACCTTCAATTGAATTAATGTTAGTGGAATGTGGGTGTCAAGAAAAAAGAAGAAAAAACCCCGAACATTCTTAAGACTGTTCATGCCTTCTGCTGTCAGTCCAGCTCAAGATAAATCCTCTTTTTCTTTTTTTTTAAGTGTTGTCACACAGATGTCTCTCTAAGCTTTACTTTGCTTGCTGGTAAGCTTGTATGAAAAGAATAATATTGTGTGTTGGTTGCATGTGTCTGTTGTCTGTTGTGGTCTTGTCTTCACCATCTTTTTATAATTTGGTCATCTCTTCAAAGGCATCCCTGGAAAGGAGTCCCTAACCATAAACATATTGGAACATATGAAACATATTTTAGTAAATGAGTTTCTGCCTTTTTGTATGTTGTACCTAAACAATTTTTATATTTTTTTTTTCCTTGTAACACAATTTACAATTTTTGAAGTGTGGCTTCTTATTTTAAACAGCCTTCTTTACTCTGTTGTTTAGCCATGCCAGCTTTCTTCTTTGTGAGATTTCTACAAATATTTTGGCAAATGACACACATTTGTTTTGAGTTTCTAATGTGTTATCTTCCAATGTTTTGCGGTTTGGCTTTGTTGGTTTGGGGTCTTTTTCTCCCTAGAAGTTTTCTCTCATTTTTAATGTAATTCTTTTTGAAATTAGGCAGCGCTACAGTGTCTTTATTACTTTTCTTATTTCTTCAATAGATAATTGATACTTATTCATCAGAGTTTTTGAAAATAAATTTTAAATCAGGTCTGCAAAGCTGTTGTTTTGGCTAACAAGCAGTCTTGATTTCACACTTGAGAAGTTATTTCTGTCCAGTCTATGTTATAGTAGATTGAGTCTCCTTAGCTTCTAATCCCCTTCACCCTCTCTCAGTCACTATCCCTGTCCTAGCTGAGCAATCTTGATACTGTATTTTTCCTATTTTGTCCTTTAAGATCTATGCCTATAAAGATTTTATGTTGCCTGTTATTTACCCATTTACCTGATTTGATGGCTATTTACAGATGAAACTACTCCAAATCAGGATAAAGCATATTTAAAATAAAATAGGCAGTGAAAAAGAAGTTAGTCAACTATCTCATAGCCCCATCATTTTTAGATGAAAGACACTTTTGGTAAAAGCTAGAAGGCTCACAGGAGGGTGATACTAGAGTCTAACTGCTAATAGAAATTGTAGCTATAAATATCAGCACCATATTCAAATAGTGGTAGTGTAAGATGTAATTCTTTATATTGATATTTACTGTTATCATATCTCTGGGTTTCTTCAAAACTTCTCTAATAGAAGATTATAAACATTCTTAAAGATACCTCAGCTATGGGGAGATTACAGGCTAAGAAGATAACAAAAATATCAGTGGGTAGACTGCAGCAATAATCTGGAAATCAAATAAAGCATGTAGACAGAGACATAACAAAGATATGAGAATGGTAAGCAATAGATTTCCTGTGCCTCAATTCTCTTTAGTCCAGAAGGGGAATAAGAACAAAACTTTGAATCAGTCCTGTTGCTCTACTAACTGAGAAACTGTTTCCCAGTTTCTGGAAAAAACCCCAGAAGCAAAGAAATGAAATACACCAAATTAGAGTAAAAGGGAGAAACTTGACCTAACTTAGAAGAAGACCAAGCAAGGAAAAAGTTACTCCACCTCTGGGATAGCTGGAGAATTTTCCAAGCAAGAGTATGCTTAAAATTGGGGGAGGTAAGAGGAAAACTGAATGCTTGAGAATACCTTGAGCTCTTTCCAACAGATAACAGTAATATTCACTGCTGTTTCCTGCCAGTGAAATTGGAGTGCTTTCTTGCTTTTAAATTTAGAAGTATTAGTGTATTACTTTCAAGAAATTGAAGCTTGAACGCAAAATCCCAATGTAAAATCCTGCTTTCTGTTCCCATTTATTGGAAAGGAAAAAGGTTTGTCTAAGACATCACTGGAGTTCTCTGATTTATCATACAGCTCTTAATGGAGGATGTTTAACTCACCTTTCACTTCTGCTGTTATCTTCCTGCAACAATGCAGAGGGACACAATGAGAAATAGAGGAAGAGAAGCAATCTAGGAAATATGCATTTGTTGACATTTGCGAGACTTAAAAGACTAATATTTTTGTCAGCAGCCCGGACCATGAATGGACAGTCAGCCAAAACATTTATTGTGGATGCAGACTAAATTTATCCACCTGGTATCATCTCATTAATCTTACCTCCAGTCCTTTTTCCAGGTGAGTGTCACTCAGCAACCTCTCATGTGTTGTGTACCTCTCTGGGGTCTGCAGTGTTTCAGTGGTGATGGTAATATGCTTGCTGGGGTTCTGGCAGTACACAGGGCAGCTTGCTAGCACAGTGTGTCCTCTTCAACCCTTGCACATGTGGTGCTGTGCTGTCATTTTTATTTATGGCTCCAGGTTACCAGAACCTGCTATGAACTTAGCATTGTGTACCTGTATTTGTCCTCACAGTCAACATATACTGCCTAAACCTCAATCCCTATGAAATCTGTGGACTGGGCAAGTCTGCCAGTCCTTATGGGAAAAAAAGGACAGTATGAACTTCACGGAGTAAAACATTAGCCTGTTTTGTAGGTGGGCTGAAAAGCCCATTGCAGCAGATCTGTTGTAATGAGTTTGCTACACGATATTAGAAAAAAACCCGCCAATTCATAAGAAAGCTTTATAAATTCCCCAAAAACTTGGCTCTAGAAAACACAGGTATATTTAAGTATCCAAGCAATAGTTTCCTACTTCTTTTACAAATGGACTAAGGGCTGTATGTTTATAATGAAACCCAGTTTCCACTAAAAGCATCACTTTTCATGAATAAGTTTAACTTCTCCCATTCCAGTCCAGAAACACCAAATTTACTGGTCCTCTTAATTATAAGGATGAACAATGGTACCCTGAAGCAAAAAGGAGTTACTGTATGACATTTGATGATATACCATGTAATGTCTCAGAGGAGACTGTATGTCACTGTAATTCAGTGCTGCACATTTTCTGGTGCCTATGCATTGTGAAGTGATGAAAATTCATTCTTCACTTTATCAGCAGAGTTAAAAATACTTTTATTAAGTTAGAGGAGAGGAAACATAAATAATTTAAGAGCTGGCTTCTTAATACTTGCTTAATTTTAATGAACTTTAAAGATAAGCACATTTTTATTAAAATGATGAACTCATGAAGCAACAATCTTCCAGCCTGATTCTAAGTCAAAACTATGTTCAATTAGTATAAAAATGTATTATATATATTTTTATGTATACATTCAATATGGTTGTCAGTAGAGGTAAAGGAAAATTTTGCTGTAATCTTAGGGAGATAAAATATAAATAATTAAATATCTGTCTTTCTAGAATAGGATTAGTTATTATGAAATTTAGAGATAGAGCCACTTATTGAAACAATAAAGATTATTCATACTATAAAATGTTTCTGTTCTGCTTTGTCAATCAAAATTTAACTTACTTGATAATTTCTAGAAGCTAATACATCATTATTTAGTTTCTGAGTGTATCAGTTGAAAAACCTTATCTCAGTACTCAAATACTAAAGGATCTAATTTAAACACAAATATTTGAATCTAAATAGTATTTTTTTTAATATCATCAGAGCTCTTTTGTTGATCTCTGGCTTTTACAAAGCAAGGTTATATAACATATTCCTTACACAGACATCTTAATCAGGCAAGAGCTATGGCAAGCGAACAAAAGCGCTGGAATTTAAGGAGTCTTTGAAAAAGCAATGTTACAAAGTAACTTCTTCAGTCACTGAAATAAAGCAGAAGAAAACAATAGACAGCCTCTGCTTTGCAGTCAGGCCTTACACAACAGGAATTGCAGGCACTAGGAAGGCCATAGTGGTTCAAAGCAAATGCAGGATCCTTCTACACAAGTTTGGTTTACTTTGGTTATCTAACAAACTCTAAACTGTGCATTACACAGGAAAAACATTTCTCTTAACTTTGGGGGCCTCTACATATACTGTAGCCCAGATGGCAAAGTGAGAAAGGCATCCACAACGCGTGTTTCAACACGGTTCAGATGGAGAGTATCTGAAATCTATCAACCTTCAGACTATTTCATAGCAGAGCAGACAGTCCATGAAGAGTCTTGCAGTCTCCCAGAGGCTGCCTTCTTATAACTCCACAGAGTTCTTGTTGGGATATCCACAATCCAGTAACAAAGCAGTGAATATTTCTGTCAAATAGATTCTAACAACAAAAACTACAACTGCTTTTCTTTACCTAATATTTATTTTCTTCGCATGTTAAGATGCAAAGATATTTGAAAGAAACTCTAATATAATAATCAAATAAATAAAAAATGTTGGCTTTTTAAATTATGAAAACCCCTCAACTGCTTAGTAGGAAAGGTTTTTTATACTCTGAAAACTATGGTGCTGATTTTCTTATCTTCATTTCTTAGTGTTAGAGCTGGGATTAATACATGGGATTCACAATTTTGTGTTTGAACTTGGTGTTTTTTAAATTCTTATATATATTACAGCCTCATGAGTCATGAATTCTGACTTGCAAGTTAGAAAATGGTAGTAAAATGGATTCCTCTAACTCTTTCCAAGGTTATTTAAGTGCAAATCACCCAGTAATGACATGACAATTATTTATATTTTTGACTCAAGGATGACCACCCAAGGCCAGCAATGCAGACCTTTTTCACCCAATTAGAAAAAAACACCCAAAACCATGAAGAAGAAGGTGAAGAAGAACTTAAACAATGCTCAAACCCCTTCATCTTGCCCCATATATATTACTATATACTAAAATCTTAAATCTAAGTTTTTCACCCTGTGGGATCACACAATACTATTCAAACTACACACCCACAACCCCAGGGCTATCACTCAACCTCAGAAGCCTGTTCCATGGCCTCAAGTCAAGTGTAGAACTTGCTTGAGGGTCCGTGTCTTTTAGAACAGAAAGCCTGAAATTTTCAGCCTCCAGGGTTCCAACAGTATGGTTTCTAAGTACAATTAGTATTTTCAGAAATCCTGTCAAAATGGTAAGAATTATGAAGCTTTTCTTAATTTATAGGAACGACATAGGGGAGTGTTACAGCTCTATCAATGGAGCACTGTGTTCAGCTTAATTGGTCCCAGTGGCTGCACCTATAATATTAAGCTATGAAGAGTTAGGGAGTATGACAGAGTACATGTACCAAGCTTTGCAGCATGCAGCCCCTGGCAGGGTTTTGGCCTTGGGTCAGCTCACACTCTTCCAGACAAAACCCCCAACCGTGTCTGAGCTTTGGCATGGGAAAGGGAGCATTCTTGGCAGGCAGTTTGGAAAAGCTCCCATGTTCTGCTGGGTAAGTCAGTTTAGTTGTGTGAATGCAGTCCATAAGGTATCATTCCATTCGAGATGTAAGAGGTGAGTCCCTGCTAGGGGTGAACAGCTTCTGGTGCCTAGCACAAAAGTTTATCTGATTTTATCTTCTGGATGTAGCCTAATTTCCCACAAACAGATTTCATTTCCTCTACTCGGTAATGCCCAGAAGAACTTCCTATTTGCTTTTGCTCCCCAACACATTTTAGGACAGTGACAAGAAATCTGAAGATTTCTTGGGCAAAAAGACCAGAGGATCTTATATTTAGGGTTCATTAAATGTTACATTAATTTTATAAGAAAATTATCAGTTATCTCATAGCCGTCATTCTGGAAATGCAGTATACTATATGCAAAATAAAGGCAGCATAATTTCTTGTTTAACAATGGCACTTCAATGTCAGTCAGTGAAGGCTTAAGATAATATCTTCTCTTAATAACAGAGATTGAACCCAGCAAAAATATAGTTGCAAATACAGCCAAAGATACAGTAAGTGACCTTTCTTTTTTTTAGTGTTAGGCAAAATGCTGCAGCTTGCTCTCATGTTCGGTGTGCCTGCATATACTCTGCAGAGGACTAGGAGTTTAGAGGTTGTTTCTTTATTTTGGGGCAAAAGAACTAAGAATGACCTACTAAAATTTCATGTGACAAATTATGTTCTGGCTTGCCAACTGCTAACACATTAGGTGTTAGCTGGTGCTCCTAACTAATAGCTTAAGGACAAGGGATGACAAAATTTTTCCCTGTCTCATATATTCTGTCTTGCAAATAGGGAACTAACTTCCTTGCTCTTTCGTGGTTATAAAAAAGATCATATTTAGGGTACACCCACAAGGATTATTGAGCACAGTCATCACAAATTTGTTTTGCTCATTAGCCAAAATAGTAGGATATTAGCATGGTTCAATCAAGAGAGGTGTAGCTTTAATTAGAAAATAGTGCCATACTGAGGCAAAAACAATACACCCACACCTGGCATTGCATATTTCTGTCCACCTGCAATTTGTTGTTTGATGTGTAGGCAGAACATGCTTGTGGTACTGTATGAGCCCTACTTTCTCTATCAAATCTTTGGTATTTGGACAGACTGTACTATTACATGACAATGAATATTAGTGGTAGAATGTTATAGGCAGGTAACTGAAAAGAAATTGCTGTTGAAGCATGAAGTATTTTACCAAAACTTAGCATTATATAAATACATGTATACAAAGAAATTATAGACAAACAATATCAAACATAATTAGATGTTGAAACTGTCCTTTTCACCACATGGTTCTGGAAATCATCCATAATGTTGCCCCAAGACTGAGAGTGACATTCAAAGATGCAGATGGAAGCCATTTTTGAACATTTAGCAAATCTGAAATTTAAATATTGTCCGATGTGAAAAATAGGTGAAAATAAATGACAGTTGTCCCTAAGTGTATAAAAAAGGAGATGATAATATCTATCTAGCATCATGACTACTTTTCATCTATGGCTCTCAAAGAGTTTGCAAAAGAAGGTCATGAAAACTTCAAAGGTGTTTGGAATGTATTCAAATGTGACAGAATGGAAGATGTGTCATATTTATATTCTACAAAGCAGTTTCTGAAGTGCTGTAGGGGATAACACACCTAAGACTTGCCAGTGAAAAAAGTGTTGCAGCAGACAATACTCACAAAATTCAGTGGAGAAAAAGCATCTATTTTAATGTTGTTTTTCACAGTACTTTTTGTGGACTTTTTTTTTCAATTTAACATAATATACATGTTCCTGTATTTATTTATCTACTAAGAGAGATTAAATTAATTTTAAAATGTAAGCTAAAATAAATATTCTATAAAAATCAGGGTTAGATGCCAAAGAATATTGAATATATACTTAATTGAGTCTCGTATTCTGAAAAAAAGATATATACTAGTGAGTTGTGAGTTCAGGGTTTTTGTTTTTTTTTTTCCTCAGTGCTTGCTGATTGCATTAGAAGTGGGTTCCCTTAACAGAAGTAACCAGAATGGGGGGTTTCCTTCCTGTCAAAAATCTTACTTTTCAAAAACTTTGTTCTGGCCCAAATAATTCCAAAACAACCCCACTGATCCCATTGTTTCTTACTCAGGTAAATGATCAGTATTGATAGATGTGAGCTTCCCTGCCAAGTATTTCAACAGGCAACTTCTGGGGTGGGGTATCCTCAGGATTCCTGCTGCTTGGCATTAGTGTCCTGTAAATTCTGATCAAGGTTTCTAGGCTAACCAAAAGTAGAGAGATTATGTGAGATTGTTTGTGGCAAGACAGACATTGCAGTCTGACTACACATCCATGTCTTCCTGTAGACATAAGAAAAAAAAAGAAAGAAAAAGAAGGAAAGAAGGAAAGAAGGAAAGAAAGAAGGAAAGAAAGAAGAAAAGAAAGAAAGAAGGAAAGAAAGAAGGAAAGAAAGAAAGAGGAAAGAAAGAAGGAAAGAAAGAAAGAAGGAAAGAAGGAAAGAAAGAGAAAGAAAGAAAGAAAGAAAGAAAGAAAGAAAGAAAGAAAGAAAGAAAGAAAGAAAGAAAGAAAGAA
>VZUI01072564.1:0-75050 GCA_013401135.1 Cettia cetti
TAGAATAGAATAGAATAGAATAGAATAGAATAGAATAGAATAGAATAGAATAGAATAGAATAGAATAGAATAGAATAACTTTCACCTGGAAAGGTCCTTCAATGATCATCCAGTCCAACTGCCTGAACAATTCAGGGCTGACCAAAAGTTAAAACCTGTTAATAAGAGATTGTTCAAATCCCTCTTAAACACTTATGAGCTTGGGGAATCAACCACCTCTCTTGGAAGCCTGCTCTGGGGTTTGACCACCCTCTTGAGAAAGAAATGCTTCTTGATGTACAGTCTGAACCTCCTTTGGCAAAGCTTTGAACAATTTCCACATTTGTATCACTGAATAAAATAGTAGTGAAATAATGGTGAAATAATAGTTGTGTCTCTTGAATGTCAAATTAACATTTGAAATGCTCCTGAAATTGCACAAACTTGTGATAAAAGTTAGGGAGAAATTGTTAAGATAAAGCTTCCCAAGCAGTCACTTCTCTCCAACACAGAGTTGGCTTTGTTGTAGCTCTAAAACTGCATCTCCAATGTTCTTATGCTAAAAATCACGGGCCATTTTTAAGCTTCCCTTAAAGAATGGAAAAATATGTGTTTGTCTCGTGCCTTAAGAAAAGTATACTAGCTGGAGATGCAGCAGAGATCAGGGATATGAGAGATACAGTTCATCATCACAAGTGTTCTTATGGAGATAAAATTATACAGAGGTGTTTTAAGAGTCATGAGAACAGCATGATTTATGAAAGTACTGTGAAAACAGGAATTCCTTGGCCATTCCAAGTGTCTGTGTAGGAGGATGTTTACATTTCTTACTCTCAGCAGAAGGCACTCTTCCTAGAAACAACATTTCATGAGTACGGAAAAAGGAAAAGGTGTGCTGCTGAAGGCACCAGTGACAAGGTTTCAGAAGAGTGTCTCAGGGATCAAAAAGAAGAATTCATGTTCCAATGGACATGTGAAAGTTCTGGGACAAAAAAATGTTATGAGCCATTGTTTCTGTCTGAACAAAGGAGAAAAGGCAGTGTAATTTTGTTTTAAAACAGTGCTCTATTTATTTATACAGCACTGGGCTTAAGAATTAAAATTAGCTGTGGCATCCAGAAGATTCTTTAGATTTCTGTTATTAGAGATTAATAATTAACAATTAATATTAAGCAGTTGAATCACATTTTTGGACTTTGAAACCATAAGACTAGAAGTCTTATGCCATAAGCTCTAGAAGTCTTTTCTAAGCATTATTTCCATGTTACAATGATGTTCTGCCCCAGATCTGAAGAGCCCAAGTTTCAGTCAGATTTGCGGAGGCTGATCAGCTCAGCAAGGGGAGCAGAAACCTTGGCTGATGACATCATATGATGCTGTCCCAGATGAGCTGGCAGAAAAGTAGGATAAAACACTCATGAAAGATTAATCAAAGCAGCCCTAAACAGGAGATCCATAAAGGTAACACACAACTCCTACAGGAGAATGAGCCACCTAAAACATTAGTTAATCCTGCAGTTCTGAAAACCTCTTACTAAAGTGCAGCCCTTTGACTCCACCAAGTCCATCAACACAGGGAAGTGCAGTGGAACAAGGCACCCTACCCTAATTCTCCTCCTACTCTCCCATTCCAGGAATGAGAGTGTGTCCACCAAGGGCTTCTCTCATGCATTTTTTGGTCCTAGCTTTGCAGTGTCTGCTCTGTTTCCATTAGCAGAGTACTGGGTACCAGCCCAGCGAAACACTCACACCAGCCTGATGAAGATGTGCTAGGAAGTGGTCAGGTCATTCTAGCCAAGTTAAAGAATCTCTTGAAGAAAGGCCCAAGGTAAATCTGCCTCTCTGAGCACCCTTTCAGGTGTCCACAACCTTGTTCTTAAGACAAAGCCATTCCTTCTCCTCCCTGTTGAGCTACAATTTCATTACCAAGTCAAGGTCAACTATCAATGATGGCAAGATGAGCTTTTCAGATCACTGTATGTTTTACACAATTCCCTGGACTTTTAAGACTACAGGGTATACATTTACCCAAAAGGAACTACACGTCATATTTTATGTAAGTACAAGAAGCCATGTGACTGTTTCTTGTTCACCTTTTGGGAAGTGTTGATCATATAATTGCTTCATATGGCATGACTCATTTTTACAAATATGAAACCCAAACACACAAACAAATGTGTGCAGAAACATATGATTTAGTAATTGGAAAAAGGAATAATAGCTATCTTTAAGAGGAATTTTATTTTTCCATGTACCAGCAGAGTATTTAAGTGGTTAGATGTGGCACATACTGGTCTTTTTATAATCTGTGTTTTTCCCTCTATAATTCTCTGCATGAGACAGACATTAGTCAAAATAACAATTTCCATTCAGGTTTTAGCCAGCTGGAAATGAAGTTGTTTTGTGATTTTCAAGCCCATAACACCTGTAAAAAAGAACAAGCTGTTTCTCCTGACAGTTCAAAGACATACAAAATTCTAGAATTTCCTCCACAGTTTCTGTGAACAGAGTATACAGTCAATTATATAAACATAATTTTATCTTTACAGGTGAGGAATCTTAGTTGTCATGAATCTTGGGCAATTGAACAAATCATTTGGCAATCAGTAAAAATTAATGTGTTTATATAGGCAAACATCAAATTTCTATCATTGCAGGTTTATGTAGGATTAGTGAGCTGGTTTTTAATAAAAAGTTTTGTAATCTGTAAAAAATAAATGCTTATACCACCCTCACAAGAGAGCTGCAATAAAGGGACTATCAAATGTATGACTACTGCATCATTCAGCTGTTATCCTTGATTAAATATCTTGTCTAGTTCATAAATTCTTCTTGTCACACTATAAATCCTACGCTATGCAGGCAACTCCTTTTGGGATCTGAGCTTCTTCACAGTACCACTGCACATTTCAAGATCATCTTCTGGGAGTATCTGCCCAAAATGATGCACCAGCTGGAGCAGAGTAGATGAGTGTTATCATCTGCATTTACAGGGAACAAATTAAGACACCAGAGATTAATTAACATACCTGTGATCACTCTGGATCTGGGAATTGTGGGATAGTTTTCCAGTCCTACTATAGTGTTTTAATCACCAAACCATCCTTCCCATCAGTTTCAGAGTCTGTGCTGTTGAAAAGGGTATTTTTAAAAAGGGAGGAAGAATTGTAGTGGGAGCTATTGGAGGATGTAGAGAACAGGAGTCTTGTCCCAGCCATTGTGCACTGTCTTTGCCTTTTGCTGCCAAAGGAGAAAGTAGCAATCTGTCAGTACTTGAAACAGGAATGAAGCATCTTGAAATTTCTCTTATACACCACATTCTGGAATTCTTCACTTATACTCATTAAAGATTAAAAAATTACTTTGCCTACATAAGTAAAACAAGTGTCAAAACCTGTCTTGCTTGAATAAGAAAGTCTGTTCTCTCCTAATCTTGGTGAGATCTACACAGGAATTGTGTCATCTGCTGTCAGCTCCATTGAGAGCCATGTATGTGTAGTAGGGCAGAACCAGTCAGAGCAGATGTGGGTTATGGCCCAAGGTTTCAAACAATTCAGAAATGTTGGAAAGGGTGCTCTGCTGTGAAGAGATGATTACTCTTTGCCTTCCTCCTGGGGAAATTCCTGTTAATGTCAACATGAGCCCTCACAGTATTAAAAGGTGCAGATTTTGGCACATGCTTAGAAAACAATGTGGCAAAGAACAACAGGCAGAGACACTTAGAAATGTTTCCTTGCTTTATCTCGTGTTTCAGAGATGATTCCTCCCCTTTCAAATTGTTATTATCCACTCACCTGATATCACTGTAACATTTAAATATTGCTGAAAACAAATTATGTTGAACCAAACCTTGGGGCTTAAAAACCCTATTTCCTATAGCTTAATGTGCCGACATAGGGTTTTTGTAAGGACAGCTAACATAGAAAAGAGCCTCTGAAAACAAATCTAAGCATTTGAGCTTTACTTACTAGTGGTTTCTGTTGAAGAAATAGTCTTTGCACTGAAATGCCAAAGTAAGGAGTTCCCCCACCAGCCAAACTGTTAGCAGTGCAGACTACAGCACCTATAGATGTGAACTTCACAAGCAACTCTCCTTGTATCCCTGTGTATTGCACTGGCCAAAAATATAATGTTACATTAATTAAAAATAGCAGAAAAAAGTGAGAAAAAATGAAGTTTTGGGGAAGTTGGTAGGTGATCTGTGATGACTGACACGTATCTCTGAGTTTCACAGACAGAGCAAGAATAAACTGTTGTGGTTATATAACCCCTTTTCCCCTAAGTCTTCTCTGCACTCATTGCTATTTCTGAGAGTTGTGTGGAAAGGGTCCAGATGTCCAAACCTTGTTTATTTACATTCCACTTTTCATTAAAGTGTTACAAAGGCCAACTTACCTTGCAATGAATATGCATTTGTACTGTTTAATTTCTGTTCTGTCTATAAGTAGTCCTAAGCAGGAATAAATTACTTCTTAACCATCCTTTTGCACAATCAAATACATGCAGCTCCTTAAATCTGACTCTTTGGAGAGTATTTTCCAGAGTTCATCATAATTATGGATCTTCTCTGTATCCTTCCCAATTTGTAAATGCTTCTTAAGTAGTAAAATTTTAAAGTAGGATGTATAATTCCAACAGCAACTGTTGAGGAAGCAGAAGTAAAGGCTCCCTGTACTTACACTTGAGGTTTCCACTCTTTATGGGCAGTGGTATTACACTAATTTTGGCTCCACTCTCACTGTGGGAAATTACCCCAGGCTGTTCATCTAGAAGAAGGTATGGATGTTTTTTCAGTGACACTGATTCCCAGATAAGATCTCCTTTAGGCAAGAGCCTGCCTTTTCACAGTGGAGATGTTCCATTATCCATGCTGAAAAGTATGCTACTTCCCTACATCTACATCACTGAGCAATGCACATCACTTTGTTTCAGTAAACCACCCCTTTATTATTCATGAGTTCCCAAACTGTAGTTATTCAAGTTTTATGAGAAATGATTTTGTTTTCTTTCAGATAAATGAAAGAAATATTTTAATATTACAATATCAAAAGTGATCCTTGCTATAGAAACACCTTCTAATTACATTTTCAAATCTCAGGAAGATCTGAAACACCTGTAATTTTGTTCTAATTTCTTAGTCAAAATGCCATGCAGAACATACAGAACAAAGCCAGGGAGCTTACAGAAGCCTTTTAAACAAACACCTTTATCATGGAACCACAGTCAAAATCTCTTTATTTCTTATCTAGTTAGCATGGCTCTGTGTTTAACCTTTTAGACTGGTGCTGCTCACATTACTTCAATTGAGTCTTGTAACAGCCTTTCATTTGTTATGCTCAGGACTGATATTAGCCTGGAGTTCATTTGCCACTTCTGCTCTTCTCTTTTCCCCATAGCCCTTTGAAACTTCCTTGTTGTTTCAAAAGTCATTAAGAATTAAACATCAGCCAAAAGTTTTAAAACTCTTGGTAGGAATTAAACAAGAACTCCCACTCTGAGTCAAGAATGGAGGCATGAGCCAAGGTGTGGCTTCTATTTCTAACAATAATCACTGAGTTTTCTAACATCTGGAAAACAAGGGAAGCCTCTTCTGGTTTTATATCCCATGTTCATACTTGGACCATAATGTTCTGCCTTAGACCCAAAAATAACCTTCTCTTTTAGGAGGCAGCTGCATAATCTGAGGTGTTTAATCACCCTTCTTCCTATGTAAGACAAAGATAATTAGAACTAAAAGGCACTGAATTAAAATAAAAATAACAAACCACCACCACCACCAACAAATCAGATTTATTTTGTTTCCTTCAGATCAACCAATATTATCAGCTCAGTTGTTTCTATTATACTGGGTAAGTTTGTGCCCACTCATTTTGTACACAAGACTTCCACACAGCAGCAAAGGAAAGACAAGGTATTTTATCAAATGGCAAGCAAAAAGTACTGCCAGGAAAGCAGAGTGGGAACTATAGTATCTGACCTTCCTGTGGTTTACAGGGACCAGATTACAACCAAATCCCTTATATTTCCTCTATTTTTGTCACATTGACAAATATAGATACCAGTACAAGTACCAGTGAAATTGTATGCTAGCACTGATAAATTAATGCCTGTCACAGTAGGCAGGACAAAAATTTAGCAAGCAAATATGCTTAAGAGAAAGGCTGTTGAATACATTTGCCTAAATAACTCCTGCACTGGCCACACTATGTGACTCTGTTCCCTGGGAAGCAGTTCAGCCAGTTCTTAAACTCTTCAGCTAGGACATACAATCAGAAGGCAAGGGGGGAGCTAATTTTTGCTTATCTAAAAGAAAAATAAAAAAACCCCAAGCATCATGCAAAGTTTTCATGCTATTTTCTATTTTATTCTTGATCATTGCTGTTTTAAAAAGCATTTGGAGAAAGGCATAACGGGCAGGTGGTTGTTTTCTCCTACAGAGGAACTGGAGAGCAGGGCTGGAAAGTGTTTAGGCAAATAAATCTCTTGGCAGGTATGTCAGCAGACCAGGATCTGCTGCAGGACCCCTCAGTCAGCCTCATCTGGCTGTGGCACATACAAAACCCAGCAAGTGAAACTATCAGGAAAGGGGAGGGAGAGTTGCTATGAGACATTCTGCCCAGGAGCTTTTGCTAACTCCTCAAAACATAAAACTATACTGCACTGGAATAGGATGTATTTGAATAGGCTTGCTGCCATGTGGCATGTTTATAACCCATATTTATAGTCAAAATATCAGTGAAATACTAGACAAAAGCTGTTTAAAACCTGTGGCTCTTTGACCTGGAACATTTTATTTTCTTGCCCTTGGCAAGGCTCGCTGAAGGCTCAGTTGTCCTGCCTCACCTGTGCCCAGACAGAAGGGAGGAGGCCTCCCAAGCCATTGGCACAGTGCTGAAAGAAACCTGGTACCTTGACCGGTGGCACTGTTGCACAGACACCACACAAGCTGTCTTGCCTGTTATTTTTCACATTATTTCAGAATGCAATTAGTCAGAATAGGGGGTTCCTTTGATTGGGCCCTGTGAAAACTGAAATAAATGGGGAGGGTATTAATCTCTGCATGAGTGCAACTGAGCAAGTACATTTTGTTATTTGTTCCAGTGAGTTGTATAATCCTGCTTCCCAGTCATCCAAATAGGATTTAGCATTATCAACATGTTTTTATTAATAGGATGATGCTATGAATTCATGTCTATGCAAGACTGGAAAGCCAGATTACATGCCTCGGGAGACTATATATAGGTTTTAACTGTCACTGACATCGTTTTTTTTAATGAAAAGGACACAGCCTTGCAGCCTTTTTAGACTGTGTGATGGTGTGCCCCATATAACACCCCTCACGAACTTTGGAGGAGCCAACCATTAAGTATAAAGTGTTTTGTTTTTTTTAAATTTCATCTGTTTCTTTTCCAAAAGAAATAGATAAGACTGTAAGACTAACACCCAGTAACCCTCCTGTCAATTCAGAAATTTGCAATACTAAATACAGGTTGGTGCATCTCCCCCTTCAAAAACAACATCCTTAGTAAGCGCTGCTTCTCCATGTTTCAGGCGTTACTCTGTGACATTAGTGAGATGGCCTGCAATTACACCCCTTCAGAGGAGGAGCTGTTGCTTCTCATTAGCAAAAAAAAATTGCAACATATTGTGAGGGCAAGTTTTGGTCTCTTGCAGCAGTATAAGGGGACCCTAGGCTGATCAGGAACCAGTTGTGCAGTTTTTACAGGAATAAGTCATTGTTAATCAAAGCATCATCAGGCTACCGAAGTCACATTTCACCAGCCTTCCTGAAGCCTTTCCAGCGCTCTTGAATTACATCTTCAAGTAGCCTCTGCAGCTGCAACCAAAGGGGAAGGAGCAGAACACATTTCTTCACTGGCCTGCCTGGCAGTATTGGCATGTGCTACCATGTGACAGAGCTCCATAGGATGAGGAAACTGACAGAGCTGCATTTTCAACTCAAAAGGTCATATGCAGCTCACAGGAGCTCAGTGAACCCCACTTTATCGATATTTTGTGAGTCCATAGTTTCAGCTAGAACTGAGGCAGTGGGGGGGTATTTTTTAAACATCTCTCTAAAAAAAGGAATGTGCTGTTGCCCATCAACATATACTTTCTCTCAGGGCTCTGCATGGAAAGAATACAGCAGGTAAAAAGAGTTGAAAATTTTGGTCATGCATCATTCCTGTTTGCATTGTTAAAAGTAAGGTTATGACAAAGGCTGGTGAATTGTGACAAGCTTTGCATTATACAAAAATATGCCCCTTTGGGCTTCTATAGTCTTCGGTAACTCATATCTGCTTCCTACCCCTCTATTTTCTTCTTATTATTTTATACTTAATATATTACATATTAAATTCTATAACATGCTATACAGCAATAATTATTGTAAGAGTAAGTGTTCTTATTTCTACTCTCACTTGCATATTTTCAGGAAGATCAGAAGGTCATGAAATCATGGAATGGTTTGGGTTGAAGGGGATCTTAAGGATCATCTGGTTCCAACCCGCCTGCCGTTGGCAGGGACACCTTGCCAGAGCCCCACCCAACCTGGCCTTGGACACTTTGGGATTGGGCCATCCACAGCTTCTGTGCCAGTGCCAAAGGGCTGAGTCTGATTCTGTTTATTTTGTGTGTGAGGGACTAACAAAAGGGTCACCCTACTCTTCTTAGCCTGAGTTTGACCAGTGCAGAATGAAGACTTTCTTGGGACTGCAGCCTGCACAGGCCACAGTGACAGCCTGGCTTGGGTCATTCAACTCTTAGTACATAGACTTGCATCCTTACTCAACTACCCCAGCTTTTCTGTTTTGACTTGTCTCATCTTCTCTCTAGGATAGGGGAAAGGATGCACAGGGTGGCAACAAAATGTTACCATACTCTCTTATCCCTCCAGTATCTCATTACTGAAAGTGTGAATGATGTGTGAGGAGTCCTAGCTCACACTGATTTCAAATTCAGGTGTGTGCTGTGCACAGAGCAGCAAGAGCCAACTGTAAAAGGTAGAATGATTGCCTTCTCTGTTTACTACTTGGTATTAAGAGGAGGAGACAGAATAGTCTTTAGTGGCCAAAAGGAAGAATGAAGAGCCTTACTCTATTACCTGATCATTGATTTAACTGATTGTATTTTCACGTTTACATGTACAGACCAGGACCAGCAGAAGAGAGACAGACTAATTCAAACCCTTGAGAAATACAAGAAGGATCTTGTACATAGTCTTCCTGCCTCACCGATCAAGTGCAGAAGTACTTCTCCAAACCAGCAGAAGGTATGTGATGTTCTGACAGCATAAGACCTGTCACACAGATGGCATTGAGCCACGTGAAAAAGCCCATTTTCCCCTTAGTTAGCTGTGCTCTGTGTTGTGGGGTGTGCCTGTAGCACAGCAGTTACACACAGGTTTGTTCACTGTGGCTTTTTATAGTCTAGTCAAGCAGAGATAATATTTGAGTCAGTTTTGCCACCTGGCACCTGTCCTCCCACTGAACTGTTTCTGTCCCTGCATGGCCTACAGTGACAGGTTATGTGATTAAAATGTGTTCAAAAGAACACAGTGTTTTCAAGAGAATGAAATTCCAATATTTTTCTGTGTATTCACACAGCTGTTTTACAGCACACCCTGAATTTTAGAACATTACTTATTGGTAAAACCAAGACCCTAAAGTAATTAATCCTATTTCTATATATTCTGCCAGATACCAGAAACTGGACAATCCCATATTAATGTGAGTAGACTTGTTCCTCACCAAATTCTGCCAGTGGACCTCACCTCAACAAATTCTTGCAAAACATTTCATCCTACCATAGTCCATTGGCAAAAATTTCTCAGCAGACTATATTTAGATTGTAAGACTTTCCATAATTTGAGAATCATTGTGGGTTTACCACTAGATTTCCAATGATATTGTTCACAAACATCGTTCAGTTCAAACGTGCATTATTTTGTTTTGTAAAATCTTTCTCCCAGTGAGAGGAATAGCAAAACAATAGATCACAGTTTCATCTGTAGTATTTGTGAGGAAAGCAGTGGCTGTTTGACTTCAAACTCATGAGATGATGCCATGTTCACACCTGCAAGGCACACAGAGAGAGAACAGAAGATACAATTGAAGGAGGACTGTGAGACTGAGTCATCAATGCCATAGGTGATAATATGTCCAAGGGAAAAAAAAGTCTCCTGTTCTCCTTCTGTCAGCCCTGCCAAGGAAAACGGGATTTCTGTAATTTTCCAAGACTACTTGTTATTAGAAACCTCAGCTTAGTAAAGAGAAGAAACTAGGTAAAGGTCTGGTTAATTAGCTGAAGCACAGTGGCAAGATGGCTTTACTAACTAACTACTAACTGTGGTACCCAGACCTGTCAAGTCAGTTACACCTCTTAAAACCAACTGGGCCACTTTGAAAACAGTTTCTTAAAATTCCTCCTGTGTGAGCTGCTTTGTAGGAAATAGTGTCTCTAGTGAATTCTCGTGCAATTCATCTGTCAGTTTTGTTCTTTAACTTGCAGACAAACAGGGCACTGTTGGAAAATGGTCACCCATTGTCCAGTTGGAGCAACTATCCCAGGACAAAGAGAGAGCAGCCCTTCTCTGTATCACACCAGAAGTTCATGTCAAGGACTCTGATGCTGGCTCCTGCCGCAAGAAAGGCTGTCCCAAATATTGCTCTGTGTGCTTTGTCTCAGACGCCAGTTCACAGTCCCAGTGCCCACAGATCATCTGCTTCACCCCTCCGGCAGCCTCACATGCCTTTGGGCAGTCACAACAGGAAGAAGGCATTTCAAAACTCTGCTCATAAAACCTGCTCTGGGGACCTCCTTGACAAACATGCAATTTACTTTACAGAAAAGAAGCAGAGTTTTACCCCTCAGATCTTGAAGACATCACATCAAGCTTTTCTTACAAAATATAGGTATTATAATCCTCCTTCCAGAAAAAGGAGCTCCTCCCCAGACAGACCATCAATTAAATCAGCAGGCATCAACAACAAAAAGAGAGAAGGCTTGAATAGGTACTGACATCAATGCTAAAAGTTACACAATTTTGTTTTCAAACAGATCATTTGAATCGTAACTCTTTCTCACTGTGCTTTTATTATTTCAGATTTTTAGAGGATGCACATATGAGACCACATTCTGCTCACTTTTCTCAGCAGCCAGTTGAGGTTAGTGTACCCATTGAGTTACAAAGGAAAAAGGGCAGGAAACACTGCTCATACACAAGAATTGTCCTGGTTACGTGGAAATGAAATGGATGATGGATTCAGTGGCTTTGGGGAATCTTTGTTAAGTTCAAAACCAAAAAACATTCAACTATCTCATGAGAAGCAACTAAGGTTGAAATTGAGAAATCCAGCATGCAGGGCTAGATAGGGTCATCAGGCACCTGTGGATAGAACAGGAACAGCTGAAGTAACTGTTCTCTCTGAGAAACACAAATGACACACTATGTGATGTGGAAAACAGTGTATCCCAACACAAATCTGCTCTTCTGAAAGCAGAACTCTTTCCTACTTGACTGAACTCTTGCTTTTTGGTTGGTTTACAGCCTTTCATTCCATCCAAATAATAACTTGGAGCCCAGAAATATGCAGACAAAGCGCTATTCACTCAGTCTACAGTCACTACTGTAGAATGCCATGAGAGATTTTGTCTGGAAGTTGCACTCCGTTAGTCATCTGGATTTTCAAGATGAATGGTGGATTGATTTAGGAAATTTTAGTGCATTTAAAAATAAGGGCTGCTTACAATAGCCAAAGCCATGCATGATAGAGGAGTTTTGTATAATTCCTTGGTCCACATGCCCCTTCATAGAAGCCATGCTGAATTTCTACACAGCTCAGCCAAGGAACCACAGGCATGATTTGTGATAGCCTTGTGTTTGATAGTACTATTTCAGTCCTTGTTCCAATCACCAAAACCTTCATTTAACAATATTAGCAAGCAAAGCTCCTACTCTCATTTGATGACCTGATCTAATTTTTTAAGTCCTCTTTCAAAAACACACACGTATTTTGCATGTCCTTCTAATGAAAGTGCTGTTGCACTTGTATGGAGTCTGTAAAGATTTTCAATATTGACAGAAATTCTGTTTTTCTTTATATTTGCATAATTTCTCCCAAGTTATACAAGCTGATTTCCGTTTCTGCTAATATGAACCTACCCAATAATAATATTTGTTTATAATTATTTACATGAGTGATTGACACCCATTTATTTCACATGAGCTGGAATGTGATATAGTAGTGATTTTGATATGTTATGGAATCAGATGATTTCCCCTGGTACTCTGAATGGAAATAAATAATGATAATACAAAGATAACTGAACAAATAATTTACTTTTTTCTCCTCATTTTTTGTGGCAGAACCATGAATTGTGGAGTCATGATTCTGAAATACCGCCTTCTCCAGGATTACAGCTTGAAGACATGTAAGTCAAATGTTTGTTTGTCCCCTTTAGCTATTTCTAAGTTTCACATCAAAATATGAAATCTAGTGGAAAGCTGAAAATATGACACAAGAGCCTATTACCAATGGCTGCATGCAGTGTGTAGAGGGATTCTATTTTGAATAAAGGATTCACCTACTTGCTTGGGATATGTGGGATCAGAAAGTTGGAAGAGCTTTTCTGGGTCATGACACCCTCAAGCTAAATATGTTAAGACTAATTAATAAATAAACAATATTAAAATTATCTTCTGGTACCTACACTTTGTTCACTGGAATAATTTTTAACTGATTATTCACAAAGGGTATGGATCTTTTAGATTAATAAATTAATGGATTAGAATATTTTGGGAGTTGATCAACCGAATTGTCAAAATCAGTAGTTTTAAAACTTATAAACCTGATTAGTAAAAAATGCAGACTAGTGAAAATATCAGGCACCTTTGTTTAATTACTCTAAAACTACTGCCTCTTTAGTTGGTATTTTAAACCTTATTTGTATTCTGTGTGTGTTAAAGAAAGGCACTGACAGTTTGTATGTTTGTATAGAGAAGAAGAGTACCTTTGTTTTCTCCAGGATCTTACAAATGATATTTTGATTAGAAGTTGTTACCAGAAAGAGTAAGTGCTTTACCTTTAATATTTATTCCTTTGAGAACCAAAATTTTGACAAATCAGTGTAACGAACTGGTGATTCTAAAGACAGCAAAGTGTAACTCTGATTCAGTTTAATTGGATGAATATTTTTGTGACTCCACTATATGGGAATCATGATCTAAACTGAGTAGCTGAATAGAAAATACTCTCAGCCAGCCTCTTCTTTCCCAATGACTTCTAGTAGAAACATGGAAATATCATATTTTCTAACCTTGTTCTCAAGCTCATTCCTTTATACAGGATGGTGATGGATATTATTGTTACAACTGTCTCATTCCAGTTCCCAGCCAAACTTGAGCTAGCAACCCATGGAGTCTTCCCTAGCAAAGTTCATCAGAGCAGGATTCTATGTTTAGAGTTCTTCCTCCCTGCTATCAAAGCAAAATAAATAAATGCAATGATTGTTTTCTTCAGGATATGTGCAGTCTCGAGTTAATGATCCACACATAAAGGTTAGAGTCAAACACGCATCATGCTGCCGGTGCCTAAATGCAGCAACTTTTTCTGGGCTCATGTTCTGTACATTCTAATAGCAAATCAACATATTTCTAATATTTAGAGAGCTGTGATAAACCACAGAGCTGTTTATAGCCCTGCTAAAAGTGACAGGGTGTCCCTTTCCTAAGCAATTTCTTGCCTGCATCTTAACTGGAAGAAACTCCTCCTTTGATAGAGAATTTTACCTCAATGTTTAAGATTTTAAGTGCTTTGATGCTAAAGAGGTGCCAACCCCCCCCAAATCAATTCAGCTCAGCCTGACAACAAGGTGGGTTTTTTTTCAATTTAGAGGAATTGAGTTAAAATCCTTAAGCCCTCTTTAAAGAAAAAATAAGTGGCCATTGACACAAGTCGATAGTTTGCTGTCTGAGCAGTCAGTTAAATGCAAGAGAGGTACCTCCTTCCTTCTAGGTATTTTAATTTCCAGACAAACTTAAGGTCTAAGTTAGAAGTGAATTTTCTGGATACACTGGGAGGAACACTAGCAGATTTGAAAGACAATGATTCATTTACATTGAAAATGTCACAAGGTATAGGGCCAGCCCATACGTACAGTAAAAAAAAGTTAAGGGTTTGTGTGTTTGTGTCCCTGCTCAGGCCTGCAGG
Source organism: Cettia cetti (assembly GCA_013401135.1). Lineage (NCBI taxonomy): Eukaryota > Metazoa > Chordata > Aves > Passeriformes > Sylviidae > Cettia > Cettia cetti. Next base: position 14,190 of record VZUI01072564.1, read on the forward strand.
AGCAGATTGCTCTGCTGGCTTTAGAGGGAGGTGGTTTAAATGCTGTGTAATCCTCCCTCAAAAAAAAAGTTTACTAAAAATATGTGAAAAATAATCCATTGTGTTCTTGGATTGTCTCTAATAACAGAACTTACTTGCTCTGCAGAAGAAAAGTGAACAATCAATAATATCCTTTCATTTTAAAGCACAAGATGAATTTCTAAATGGGTTTTATGGCTAACTAGGAAAGAGAGACAACTTATGGCCTTATCTACCCTGCAGGATTAATACTATGGACACATTTTAAAGTTTACATTTATTTAGGCCAGTATTCTAAAGATAAAATCATTAATGCCCTCTCAATTCTAATATACAGTATAAAACCAAACCAGCTCTGCTAAGCCCTCCAGTTCATCGCAGACGTTGCTGAAAATGCAACCACTGGGTTAGATTTAATTGTGGTTGCAGAACCTGGAGATCTAATTTCCCTAGTCAGATAAGTCTTTATTTTTGACAATTCACAGATCCTTTGCTCATAGCTGATCATGGCTCTAAAAAAGTCACAGAAAGAACTTTCTGAAGACATCTCCCTTTCCCTAGTACACCTATTAAGCAAACCAAAGAGCGCAAAAGTCCAACCTTCAGTGTTTCCCTTAGAAGTTACTGAAAAGGAGACACAAGAACAACGAGATCATGCGAACGACCTTCAGAGTAAAAAGTGCTGGCTAGAGGCAGTTCCAAAGCCCTTTTTTGAGTTGCACCATATGCTGGACAAAGGAGCAAGAGCTATAAATGAATCCAGGAGGCTGCCTGCAGTACTGCCCAGCACCCCCATAGCCCCAGCAGTGTCACTCAGTCAGTGTGGTGGGACAGAACTTGGCAGTAGCAACAGAGACTCAGACCCCGCCAAAACACAGAGGGGGACTATGACATTGTGATGGGGAGCACCAGTACTCCAGTATTTTTAGTAAAAGTGGAAGAAGAAATTAGAATTATGTACATAAAAGTCTTTCCCTAATATTGTTCCAGCCAAACTGCATGCATTTGGAATGAGAATTTCCAACAACCTTAAGATGTTTAAGATTTCAGTTTTTAAATCCACTTACAGTTGGATGGGGAGGGGATGGAGCAAAAGTGGAAGGTTAGGATGTATTTTAAGTGATCTGAAAAACAGGCTGAGTAGTTATTTTTCATTTTGAAAGTATATGGACCTTGAACGGTTGAGGGTTTTTGCACTGATGTTCCTTTTTCTATTTTTTTTAAGGGCATTAGAAGATGTATTTCAAATGCACATTAAAAGTAAGAGGTATAACCTTGATGAGGTGAGCAAAAAACATCTAATATTAAATATTCTGTCACCTCCAGTAGAAATGTTGTACATCAATGCTGAGCAACAATTTATGGCAGATGGACTACTATGCAATTTAAATAAAAAGCAAGGAGAAATTCCCCCTACCAAAGCAGCAGTAAGAGTGTTTTCCACAGAGGGCTGGTAAAGAGAGGTTTTTCTGTACGGCTTGTTACGGCTCCAAAAATGTTTCTAAAAGATAGATAATGTAGTTAGCATGCAGAATGGCTTCAATTACATAAAACCTGTTCACAAAGAATGTTTGCTGCTGCACTTTTTTGCTGTGATTGCTATTTTCTGGAGTAGACCAGCAAAACAGACTTGGAAGCAGTGGCTAGATCCAGTAAGAAGACTTTGTGATTTAATAGCTTGAATTTAGAAGTTTGGTCACTAGAGCAGAATGTAAAACTCTAAGTCCATCCAACATTAAAGCTCCCCAGGTGGTGCCTGCTGAGAATTGTACACCTCAAAATGCTTGTCAGGACATCTCCCACGCAGAGAGGAAAGAGGCCTGTGGAGAAACAGTAAGAAATGCCAGGCACAAATACCCAGCCACAGTCCTGTCTTTCCTGTCTGCAAGCCTGGCACCCTATCTAGGATGAGCAAAAGCACATTTGCCTGTGTTAATCCAGGGTTTAGAGCCCTCTCCTGAGAGCAGAGCTTATAACTGCCCTTTGAAAAAATTGGAAAGAGGACACTGTTTTCCTTTCAAAAGTCATTCTCAGAGAAAGTGGCACTAGTGGCATTGCCATTGTCTTTGCTGTTATCCCAGTTTGGTTTAGGCACTTGCCCATGAAATGGGAAAGGCAAATTCCAAAGGCTGAGAAGACCCAAAACCAGCACCTCATGAGCAGATGGCTCAACAGGGCTTTGGAATTAATTCCTCTAGGTTAGACTGTAGGAGAAAAATGGGGGACATGAGCACTGCAAATGAGACTGCAGCACTGATTTAAATGGCACTAGGATTTTATGCCTCCCAAACACTGATAATATAAATTCCTTCTTCTTTACACAGTCTGAATTAAAGGGAAAAGAAAGAGATAAAAAACACATTCCCAAGGGCCTGCTGCAGAACTGTGGGCTCCACAGAGGGTGCAGAAGTTCATTCACAGCCTTCCTTGCATTGCCTGCCAACTGCTAATTGGAGGGGCCCTGCCCAGTGCACAAGGCTTGGGGCTTTTGCATCCCGTGCTTCTCCCATGTCCCATAGGGACTGAACCTGCTATTTCTGGCCTTGAGAGGGATTTGATGCTTGAGTTCCCCTCTAGATCTTTCTTTAAAGGCCTCTGCACAAAATGACATTTCACTGAGTCTGATGATCCAAAGATTTCATGGTCAAGGACTTGGAGACTGCATTCTAAAGCTCATATTGCTGCAGCAGACTCAGGTGGGAACACTTCTGAGAAACTGTCAGAGTGTGGCTTTTAAATAAGCTACCTTGGCTTATTTGTTTCTGCAAATTTGTAACAATTTAGAATTATACTTCCTTCAACACTAGGCATGTGGGAGTTGAACACATGATTTGCACATTGAATAAACAACAATCAAAGGAATTATAAAATAATTAGAATGCAGAATGTTATTTTGTCTTTCAAAGTGCTACAATTAGGGGAGAGGTGGTGTTTTGGTAACTGTTTAGTTGCTGGACTGACAGGCAGTAGGTAGAAAAAGTGCAAGGGAATGATCTGAGTTGAAATTAGTAAAATTTAAGTTGGTTTTGCGGGGAAAAAAAATCAACATCTGCACCTCATTTTGAGAGGATATGTATTTTACATCTGACTAGAGGATGCTGAGCATATTTGTAAGGTCAGCTGTTGCCTTAGAGATAGAGCTGAGAAACATTTAATAGGAAACTGAAGGTACATGATTGCTTCCAGGAGGATGAGTTTGTAAGCAATAGCAGATTTCTGCTATGTCCCACTACAACATGTTGGACATCTAGAAACACATTGTACTGCACTTGAGTTGAGCTTAAGCCTGGTGTCTTCCCCGTCAAAAATACTGACAAAAATTTTAAAGAAATTCAGGAAAGAGAAATAAAATTGGCCTAGAACTAATTTAAAGATTATTGTTAATCACATATTTGCATGTTTAGCCAAGCATCAATGGAAGGAAAAAGAGCCAAGCTACCTCTGAGGAGGTAGAAGAACACAGCACACACAAGAGGAAGAGGTGTTCTTTGGAAAGGTTAAATAAGAAGTGTAAGCATGACATACACCACAAGAAGCTTGTGAGCAGTGACATTTATTAGACCAGGCACAGTTCCCACAAGAAAAGTAATGGAAGCTGAATCACTTTGAGGCTTTTAAAAGTGAATTTGCCAGTGGATGGAAATGAATTTCACAGCGAGTGGACTTTCCTCCTATAAAAATATATTCTTCTCTTTTGTTTTGTTGTCTTCAAACCACTCTTCTTATTTCCTATCACTACTTTCTGGACCAGACAGAAAAGATAAGATGGAAACACATGTCAAGATGCTTGCAATGCCTTTTTCTGACCACACTGGATGCCTGACAAATTGTTATTTGGGTTCTTCCTTCTCTGGGCTCTGCTCTTCTGTATACTTGCTATCCAAAACCAACACTCCCCTCTCCAAGTTCCTGCTGGCATTTGCTCCAGAGCAGTGTCTGAGATCTGCTCCCTGAAACAATCCCCACATTGGTCTACTGCCTGTTAGACATTATGAGGGTGCTTAAACCCACCCAAACGTGTTGCCACCGTCCTTGTTTGTCCACACACCAAGTCCAAGCAATCCTCACCACTTACAAGGGAATTCACTGCTCTAGAACCTGCAGCCTCTTTTTCAGCTTTGAGAAAGAGTAGCACCATTGCTTTTCCAGAGAAATGGTCACATACTCAATGGCATGTTACATGGGGACTGAGGGAAAGAATACAATTAGTTGCCTAATTCAATTAGGAAACAGAGATAGATAAATGTTTTTGCTTTAGAACATGCCATCTCAAACAGCATGCCCAAGAGAAAGCATGCACCAGTCCTTCCAGAAAAATTTATTTCTACTGTTCACACTGTTTCACTGCCTCTGCAGACTGCATTCAGTGGTCCACTTAGAAGTCTTCAGCTGAGGGCTCTTTTCATCTGGCCAGCACTGGATATTCAAACATTCTTTTACGATTGAGCACGACTTTTTTCTACCACACAAATTAAGAAACCAAAGTGTTTTTCCAACAAATTTTCACAGAGGAAACCGGCACCCTCATTTTCTGTAGTAATGAAATAGTCTCCCCTCAAGAAAGCTTGTAAAAATTGAGCTTTATTATCTAGCCACTTGCTCGAATCCACCATCAGAGTTTTCTACCTTTAGAAGTGCAAGGATGACATATCTGATGCAGAACCTGATCCATACTCAGATACATTTCAAGAAGCTATCAATTCTATAAAAGATATTTCCTTAAAAAGAAAAAAATGCTGGTCCTTGCTAAGAGGTGCAAGTAAAAGGGTAGTTCTTCTAATCCAGAAAAGTGGAAAACATATCTCCCGGGCTTGAAATAGCCACTGAAATGGGTCTGTAAATGCATCTTTTCAGGAAATTGATGGAAAACTAACACAGCACCTGCAGGGGTGAGGGATCCAGTGCCCATCAGTCTTCCAATGAGCAAACTGTTCCAAGTAACTTATTTCTGGGAATTTTATCATATAAAAACCAAAAGCATCTGAAGACACAAAGTAATATCTTACACTTGCTTTATGCCTTTGCTTTTAGGAGGCTCATAAAGTGTTCGTTTTCAAAAAAATACAGTGTAATGACACCAAAAGTTTTATCTCAGGTGAGGGAAAGATGGAAGACATCTGATAAATTACACCCTGCAGTGTTACCAAATATTTCAGGAGAGGAACCTAGAACAGCACAGGCAGCTGAACACCACAGTGGTGTGGAAGCTGAAAAGCCACTTTATTCAACCAAATAAAATAATTTCCTTTGATTACTGTGCAAGTGTGGCCTCACTGATAAGACCTTGCAGAAAGTGTCATAGGGCCTTTCACAGCCATTAGTGGAAAGGTCTATTTTCACATTTCTAAGGGAAAAAAGCCCCTCTTTTTGATGTACCACACCTCAGCACTATCTTGAGTCACCCTGAAGCAGACACAGGAGAAAGCAAGCTCTGCTTAATCCCTGGCATTATCTTCTACATGTTCTTGGCCCTTCCCTTCTCTGAGTACCATACCCTTTCTACTTAGCCCATGTTGCCTCATGGGATTGCCTGAGGAGACACATCACAAATGACTGTGGTTTGGGATGCTAATGCAATAATTAGCGGCTTAATCATCAAAGTGAATAAGCAACTTACCAACAGTCCCTTTCAGCCCTGTGCACTGTTACCATTTAAGTACAGCCTTTTGTAATGGACCACAATTAGATGCTGCACATGGGAAAGTTTTAAAAGTAAACCAGTAAAAATGAAAATGACTGCTCTGAGATGAGCACAACACCCAAGTTTACTCTTCTCACAACAGAAAATGTCAGTGATCTGGTATGTGGAAACTTTCTTCCAAACCAGTACTGACCCAGTGGCCCCATCACAGGCAGAAGGAAAAACGTCCTGTGAAACAAGTTCTCTTACCCGTGTGACTCAAAGTAGGAATATTCTATCTTGGCAAAATTTTGGAAATTCCAGCATGAATATTTAATTTCAATTTCTTAAATTTCTTCTGAACTTTCAAGTGGATGTACTTATTTCACTGCCTGTTCTGGCCACTTAGACAGCAGATCTCACCCCACTTCAAGGACACATTCAGTGGTGTGCCTGCAGGAGCAAACACCCTTTTCTTCAAGTTGCTTATGTAAACCAGAGTTTCCAAACATGAAGACAACTGGAAAACTAGACAAGTACCTCACAAACACGATCCACCTTGCTGCCACAGGACACGTGTACAGTAGATTCTTCACACCTGCATTGGTTACTTTGGCCACTGAAACCAAGCCTAACCCAGACCATGATCTAGTTATAGGTCACCAAGCTTCAAAATGAGGTCTAGAGGGGAAACTCTCCTAGGTAAAACACACTTGACTCACCTAGTTAAACACAGGATCCAGTCTGATGGCTCAGCACTGTGCAGGCCTGGCCACAAACTCTCACACTTCCCAGTCTTCCATAGCCTTGGCTGCTATACTGGATTTTTCCCTTTTGTTGAAGGTTCACTTTAGCAGTTAAGTCAGCAAAACAGAACACAGAAGATAAAAAATTACCTTATAATATTTACAAAGAGCAGCCTTGCAGATAGGTTTGAATAACTTTTATATTAGTTCAGAAATTTTTATGAGAATCTCTTTAGAGTCATAGAAGAGGTTTTAATGTTGCTCTTTTCACTTTCTTGGGTTTTTCTTAATGTCTATCATAAGACATTAAAGGGCATAAACTTCTCAAAAGAAAAAAATGGTGAAGACTGCAAATCTCATCAGTCAATTTTGACAAAGCATGTGCATGGAGAAATTCACTGGACTTCCAATCACAATCCTATCACAAGGAGCTTGTTCCATATTTTCTGAACACTAATACTCTGAGCAACAGAAATTACTTCTTTTGAAGCACAGGACATTTTGTGTTTCCAGCTCATGGAGAGTGTCCATTATCCTTAACATGTTTCAACAGAACAACTAGTTTCCTGTTAAAGTGGTCAAGATTGAATGGTTGGTTGTTGTAATGACCTTCAAATTGAACCAGAATTTTTAAATTTTCCCAGTAATATCCTCAGAGTCTCCCCATTTTTTTCCCCTTTCTGTATGACAGCTTCCAGACTCCATTCTGTGAATACCCATAGGTCTTCCCCCACAGAACAAAGAGGCCATCATGATTATCATCTCTTAATAAAGAAAAGTTCCATGAGGGTGCTCTAGGAATCCTAATTGATTAAACCATAATCCATTTTCCCCTTGATTCATTCTGACAGGGATATTAATAATTTTCTCAGTCTTGAGCAATTCAAACCACACTGGTCAGGTGCTCTCAGTCCATTCTGCAATCATCTGCCATTCAGAACCTACTCTTGTACTTTCCAAGATAGGTGAACTGTTTGCTTGCTTACTAACTACCTGCAACCTGGACTGCTGACTGCATATTTCATCACCATTTTCCCCTCTCCCAGTACGATTATACTGGATCAGTGATGGTTTTTTTAATTCCAATGGTCTTGGCTCTTTGTAAGGCTGAAGTAGAGAAACACATAGGGTGACAACAAAATATGAAAAAGCACCTGTTTTGCTGCAATGAATTCTGAATGTTCAAGCTGCTGTCTTACCTATGAGGAGCCTGAGCACACAGTAGGCATAACCTTGAGGCATGCTGTGATGTAGCAATCTTCCACATTATTCTCACAGAAAAAGTTAATTTGTTGCTACCTTATGCTGTGTTTTCCATGGAGTACTATTCCATGGGAGGCAGGCACTTCCCATAGAGCATGCTCCACCAAAAGGTGGTGGATAAAGGTCCACTGTATGTGCCTTAGACACCCCTATAAAGGCACAGAAATACCACACATGATGCTCAAGCACTGCTCATGCTGCAGCAGCTGTGACCTGGAAAAGAAGTGCTTTTTTCTAGCCTTTTCTAGTATTTAATGTAGATGGGAACTGCATCTTCCAGAATGGGACTTTCCAGGAGAATTTAGCTCAAATATAGATAATCTAGACTGCAAAATCCATTGCAAATGGAAGACAAAGTCTCTGGGACTTGAGCAAGCTAGAGGAAATAAATGAATGAGGTAGTGGGGACAGAAGTGAAACACCTACTTAACTGAAACCTCATTTCAGTAGTTTTCTCCAGTTAATTAAGTATTGAGGAAAATGGATGCAGAAAGTACATTTTAAAGCAATCAAGTACTGCCAGAAATCAAACCAGCAATTTGAAAAGAGAACAACACTGCTCTCTGGCATCTGACAAAATAAGATATTTGACAGGGAACAATATGTGCAGTACTGGTTAATTGGGAGGCGAGGAGAAGAATAATCATAGCTGCATTACTGAATTTATAGAAGTGTCTCCAGTGTACCACAGGGATGATGTGAATTTGTGGAATCCTCCTGCCTGCTACAGCAAGCCAGCAATCACTTACATTCCCATCAACGGTTTTTTTCAATGTACCCTAGACAGCAATGCAGAAATAGCAACTGTGGTGGCTGAGCCCAGGAGAATTGCCTTTAAAGTGACTGTAAAATCCCCCACTTTCCCCAGCTGATGAGCAGATATTGGATAAGAAACAAGTGGAAAAGAATTAATGCTTGGTCTCCTCAGTTAAAGCTTACCAGAGTAGGGTACAACCCTTTTCCAGTTATCTGAGTATGGAATATGGTGATTCCAGCACCACTTCTACAAAAGGTTAGGTTGACTGTGTGTTTTTGCAAAGCATCAGCTTTAGAGCAAAGACAAGACTAGTTTCCCCATGTTTTACTTCTAAGCTGTAGCTGAACACCATGGGAACTCAACCCATAAACTCAGCTATATTTTGGAAGTTCTGGCAGAGCATTCAAGGCTATATTGTCTTCCTGTAGCTGGTTTACTGATCTGTTTTTTAACATGTCACTTTAAGCACATTAAAATGATGCTTTCAATACAAGAGTGCTGCTTTGTCAAAGAAGTCAGCAATGGGGATGGAGACACCTGAACAAATCATTTGGTACCCCTCCCACTCATACTTAAAGCAGGGTAAGGGGATGTGAACTTCATCAGAGATTCTTATTTAGATTCTTTGATATAAAACAATACTTTCATGTGTAACTGCCGGTCGCAGCAGTAGATTTGCTGCCCTGAAGATAATATCAGGGGCCAGCCACCAAACACTTAGATAAAAAAGAGAAGTAAAAGAGCAGCTAACCAAGTTAAACAAGCAGTTAAGCAAGTAGGAGATCTGGGAATCCCAAAATAGATTCTTTGCTCTGTAATTGCTCACAAGAAATTGAAGAGAAAGAAAAATCCCATAGGATGAAGTATCAGTCTTCCCCATTACTACTTCTAGCCTCCATGATTGGAATCTAAGGTAATTACGTTAGTCTAAAGTTAAGTTAATCCAAACTATGCTCCCCTCAGAAGAACTAAAATCTTCAATCTCTCAGTGCCAGGCAGTGACTAAAACCACACATAAGTTTAAATATCAACAGTGCTGAAAACAGTATTTTTCAACTTGAGGTCAAAAGAATACAGAACGTTTCCCTTTTCTCCATACTGAAAAAAAAAAGAATTTAAACAGTCCCCAAACACGATTAATAACTTCCAACTTCCCATTTTATCTCTAAAAGAAAAAATCAGTAGTCAGATGTGGATACACAGTCTTCATGAAAAAGTCAATCTTCCTTCACAAGATCAAATGTATTTACTCTGTGTTTTATGTGGTACTCAGCAGGACACCTAAATAAAGGAGCCCTGAAATAAAGGAACCTCTGTATCCAGCACAGAGCAGATTCTCACTAAGCTTCCATCTGTTTAATTTATGAAGCACAGTAGCAGAAAAGCAAAATACAAAGAGCTGCTGATTTTTCTATGCATCCATCAGACCTTTCACTGAAGTATTTCAACAGCTGTATTGTCAATAGAGATCATGATTTGTCTGCTGTTAAAAAAGCTTCCAGGAATAAAACCCTGCAAAAAGCCAAACAGATTTAGCTGTTTTATAGCTACATCCTGTTTGTCTATGTTCCATAGAATTTCTGAGCTCTACACTGAAATAAATACACTGAAATAATTGGGTGTGCATATGTCAGACAACATGCACACACACAAATATATAATATATATTATATCTATCAAAATTATATTATATATAATATATAAATTTTTTTTTACAGAGGTCATATCCTATCTCCTGTCCCTGGAATTACAGATAGAGTAGTCCATATATCAAGCAAATCCACAACACTGCCTTTGAATACTTCTACTGCAGTCTGCTTTCACCACAGTCCACCTTGCATCCAGTTGTCAACATCATTAAGTTCAAACAGCAGCTTTCAATTGCTGTTTTCTGCAGAAGATTACTGGCAGCCTTTTGTAATTTACAACTATTTAGGATAAGACAGCCAAAGCAGAGATAGGTGGAATCATTTTAAGGGCTACACAGCTGAAATCTCAAACAGCAAGAACAAGGCAGCTGAGACCAGTTCTGGACAAATCCAGAGTGTTCTCTGGCACCTGGGCCATGGAATGGTACTGGGGTTTTTTCCTACAGTGTTGACATTGTTTGGCAGCGTTACCCTGTGTAAAGGGAACTTGTCATGTGTTGAACAGAGAAGTTCCCCATTAGCTGTGTGTTGCACTTTTATCTGTCATCACCTTCAAGGTTTTAGGGCACTATTTCCTTGTCGTCCAATACACACTTCCGAGACCAAGCACATTTTGATTGATCACTGCTTCCCCTGGTATTTTTCTTTCTGCTTTAAAGTCTATAAATTTGCACCAGCTGTAGGGCACACCAACAAAATAAGCTGGATAGTGAGAGTGTGATTCTTCTTTCAGTTCCATCTCTCCCCGCCACTGGCCATCACTGGATGAGCAGACCCTTCTGAGTGGTCCCAGTGAGCCCACAAACGTAGGAATGGCAGCACTGTCCCCAAGGGTGGAACTGCAGGGCAGTGCAGAGAGCTCATGATCACCCCTGCAGCCAAGTGGGCTCCACAAGTCAGGGCAGGACTTGAAATTTTAAATTCTGACACCTGAGCAATCAGTTCAAACATTGTCCCTTAATAACAAGAATCCAAGAAAAGCAGCTGACAAAACGCCTTTTATGTTTTTCTTTCATTACTAGGTAAAAATGAGAAGAATAGTTCAAAGTCTGAAGAAAGAGCTGAACATCACAAACCACCCAGACTCTTCCATCAGCTGTGGGGGAACATGGCAGAAGGATGCCAGCATTCCTGCAACATGCTTTTAACGTACAGCTCTGGGCATTTCAGGGAGCATGCAAAACCACTTGGGTCAGCAAACTAGATTTTACACCAATTACCATGTAAACCTTGGGTAAACAGGAAAGTGAAGAAGAGATCCAGCTAATGCATCTTCCTGTGATGTAACACAGTATCACTATGGCAACAACCAGGTTAGCATGCTAAGAACAATAGCAGAGCACCAAAGATTTTTACAGGGACTTTCACAGTCAGAATAGAAAGCCACATCCAAGTGTCCTTTCATTCATTACAGAGATGACAAAACACATCCTATGCAATCCTACTAGGAATCCTGATGAGGCACTTCGATTTTTTTGCTCTGCATACTTGATATATAGATAGGTTGGAAATTATGTTCTTGATAGAGCTTCCCTCTGTGGATTGTGACCTGAAGTCCTATCAATTTGCAAGGGAATGTAGAATATTAAGCTCCACATTCAATAGATTTAGGCATTAACCTAAGGCCTCTTTAAAATCTTAACCTACATCAAAAAGCTAAGACTACCCAGTACTCCAATACATACTAGTTGCTAAAAAAACCCAGATTATAATCTTTCAAAATGTAAACATTTCACACTTAATGAAATCTAAAGGCTTATAAAATACAAATGCAGCCAAGTAGGAAAATATGTAACTGAAGTCCCAATGCTTTCTTTTACTGATGATAGTCACTTTTTTCATTATAACATAGTTGTTCAGTTTTTTCTGGTTAAGATTAGACAGCTTTCTAAAGATAGATGTTTTTTCCACGCTCTTCTCCAAGTGGGACACTTTTCAAGGCATCAGATTAAAATAGAAAAACAATGATTTGGATAAATAAAATACACCAGTTTTGTTTGGGTTTTTTCTATTATCAGCTACCAAAGCCTCTTCATACCCATGCTTCTACCTCAAGACACTTAATTTTTTTAAAAATTGCTGTAATTCTAACTCCACAGATGATCCCTAAATAATTTCAAGATACAAAACTTGGTCTGAAATAATTTAGCTTTTATGAACTTTGACAGTATCCCGACATAAGATGAGGCAATAAAATGCTTCCTTTAAGGTGGGCCCCTTTCAGTGTCTTTGGAAGATGTCTTTAGGCATAGTGCCACAATTGCTTAAATTACCTAACACTCGAGTTAACAAACAACTTAAGATGTTTAAGAAAAAGCCACAAGATCTACAAGCACAGGTATATCTTGTGGAGCAAGATTTTGATCTTTTGAACAATGAAAAATATTTTCTTTTGCCAGACTCTGTTACATACATTTGATACAAATGTTGAATTTCTTTAGATTTTTTGGTTTGACTGATCAGTAGATAATTTGTTCTCCTAAACTGACTGCATTCTAACAGAAAATACTGTAAGAAAGGCAGAATAATGGAGATCTGTATATATAAGAGAAAACCACTCTGCTTAGAGGGTAAAACTAAGCTTGAAGTAGAAGGTATCATCATACTTTGAAAATTCAACTTGAAGTAAAAGTATTGTCTCTTAAGAATCTTTTTCAAGGAGTAGAAAAGAAGAAACAACATCTTTATGACATAGAAACAATAACAATGTGAAAATGCCTCTCTGCTGCACATCTTGGAGCTTTAGGGCCCTACTGCTCATGTACAGGAGCTTGATTTCCCTAATATCTGGCCAGGCCAGGCAAGGATAATACGAATTATCAGAAAGTTATTTCTGTTTAGTTGGATAGTGACTGATGTGGTTGATGTCACCCTTTCCTATAGTGTTAAATTGGTCTGTGCTGCTAAGCAAGCCCAGTTAGACCTTTGAGATCCACAAGCTGGGGTGAGCATTTTTGTAATGAATCACCCTAAATTCAAGTGCACTATCATGAACTGGATGGAGTGAGTTCTCTTGTACTGATGATACCAGACTCTTAAATGCTATTTGAATGGAAAAAAGGTAATCTAGGGAATTCCATACAGATATTTCTTGTCCATTTCCCAACACACCCACTCTCATTACATCAGCTACAGGTCTCCGCTGATTTTCAGACAGACAGATTTGAGATTAAGCATTGTCAGGGTGAAGAGGAGGAGAGGAGCAGCAGACAACCGTTGCTGGTGGAACAAGAACAAATTTGTTGTTACAGGGTCCTTTCTGGCCTGGTACAAAAAGTGTTCACCCCTACCTTGCTGAGGATTCCTGGCTGGCCAAGGGTTGTTTGGCAGATGTAGACCTTCAGCTAGGGAAGTACATTGTCAGTTCATTAGTTTCAGGGAAACAAGACAGTCCTCCTCAGCTTTGTTTGAATCATGTCTCACCTCTATTTGGACAGTATTATTCCATCAGGAAGAAGGAAAACCAACCCATGGGACACTAGACCTGTGCACTGGATGCACTTTCTGACTGGTTCTATATTTTTATCTTGCACCTAGAAAATAAAATCACCACTTCGTTTTGAATCATCTAATAGTGTTTGCCACATTTTTCCTGGAAACTAATATTTTTAGATACTTAAGTGAGTTTATTTTTCATTTGTAAATCAACTGTTGGTACACAATAAAAATGGCAACAATTAACTACATAGCAACATGTGGCCACTTATTCTATGGTTTAATTTTTTAACAGATTTATAAAAATGTATTTACAGAAAATGCTACAATCATAATTCTACAATTACATTTAAAAGGAGGCTGTAGCCAGGTGGGGGTTGGTCTCTTCTCTCAGCTAACCAGCAATAGGACAAGAGGAGACAGAACTCAAGCTGCAGCAGGGGAGGTTTAGGCTGGACATTAGGAAGAAGTTCTTCACAGAAAGAGTGGTTGGGCATTGGAATGGGCTGCCCAGAGATGTGGTGGAATCACCATTCCTGGAGGTGTTTAAGACTGGTTGTGGCACTCAGTGTCACAGTCTGATTGACAAAGTGTTGTTAGGTCATAGGTTGGACTCACTGACCTCAAAGGTCTTCTCCAACATAATTGATTCTGTGATTCTATAAAAAGATCAGTTTTCAGATATCTGTTCACTATTATTTCACAAGTTTAAGTGACTACTGCTATTAGTAAATATTCACAAAGAAGCTCTGCAGAACCCATATATTATCTTCATTGGAGAAGAGAAAATGGTGCCCCCCATACAGTTCAGATATTTATTTTACAAACTGGTTTTGATCACCAGTATTCTGAGTAGTGACCAAGTCAGATTTACTGCACCTTACAATTTTCTTTTTGCTCATCTTGCTCAGATAATCCTTGCTCATTTAGAGAATTTTTTGCTTTGTGTATCCTACGACTCTCCCCAGTATTATCAGAGAGAGGTTTTGGGGATTGTTTATGCAGGCAAAGCGGCGACCTTGATGTAGAATTCATCGGTGGAAAAGCTTGGGACTGCTGCTCATCATTTTCCTGTAACACAAACAAAAACATTCTTGTTTACTGGTAACGGAAAACCGTATTAGCTTTCTGCCTTGGGTGGGAAGACTTGCTGCAAAAGACTAAATATTGGGAATTTGCAAAAGACATAAACATATTGAAAGCAGAAAAACATATTTTTAAGGCACTTATCACTCTGAATACACAAGACAGTGAGGCTTGATAACTCTTGCTTTGTTGTGGTATGAGATGAAATATCTGCTACACTGCTGGCAAGTTATTTTCCAGGAGCAGAAAAAAGCTACATGAGGAACAGACAGTAGTCTTAAGCTGTATACTAAAGTACCTGGTAGTGTGTACCAAGAGCTGTATTTAATTTTTTTCTGTACATATTCTGCAAACAAAGCATAGGTGTCACTTTTTTTGCTGACATCTGGGCAGAAACCACTGCTTTCACATTTTGACCGATGTGCAGTCAAAGCACTCAATTTAAATTCTGCATTAAATTCACATAGAAAAGTGTATAAATTTGCATATGAACATGACAGGCACTTTTTAAACACCTTGAGAAATTTGCAACAGTTTGAAACTGGGTATTTGAAATAAAGTAGATACAAGTACTTGTCAAAGAGAAGGAAACAAGGTTCATTTTACTTTTAAAACTAGACACATAATTTACTGTATTAATATAAAGCATGGAACAACACGTTTTAATGGTTTCAACAAACGATGAAACAATATGAGCAATACCTGCAGAAATTCCCAGATGTACATCATTTTGAAACAAAACCAACACACATATTCAGCAGTGTCCAAGAGAGAAGGGCACGAATTCCTGGAACTAATGACTTTTGCATATTTACACTTGGGGGAGAAAAAAAACCCACTAAAATCTTAATTACTGCAATCTAGTTGAAGGTGAGGAGTAGCCTGTCCTTGGACCTAGACAATACAATTTTAGACAAAGAGGAGGAATGTTTGGGAAATACCTTCTCCAGTTAAATTAGAAAATATTATGACTGATTTATTGTTATTTGCTATAACCCTGACTATGGTCAACAAGAGTCTACAACAAGCTTAGACTATGCTGGGCAGGTGGTTACTACACAACTTTCTGTGACTGAGGCTTCCTTTCTCTTTTGCACTACTCAGATTCTTTACAAGCAACATCATTTGTTTCTAGGGTTATAGGGAAACAGACATAAAGAAGTATAAATAAAATTTATTGGCATCACTTAATGAAACAGTAATAAAACACAGACCTCCAGGCAATGTCTGTAAGAAGCAGCAACTCTTGGCAAATGGGGTGATTATCCCTTGAAACAACATACACAAATCCAGCGGATTCACTCTCACTGTAAAACACCGATTTCCTATTGCTATAGTTCCAAAAAATTATGGGTCTGATATGTTTTCCCAAGGGTGCTTTCTGGCCTCAAAAGCTATACATCCACTAAACTATGTGGCATTTGCCTTTACTTACTTTTGATATCTTGCTAACGTACTTTATGTTCTAATACAAAACAACTTTAAAAAAAAAAAAAAAAAAGAAAGAAAAAAAAAAAGAAAAAACCCCAAAAGCTATGTGCAAGATTCCGGTCAAAAGGTTTTGACGACTAAAGAGTGTTAAAAGAATACTTTTGTGTAACTTGGAAAACTGGTAGGATTTTTATCTACTGACATATTTCTGTGTAGCCCTAATACAAAGAGGTAGCAATAACTATTCTCTTACTGCTCAACTTGAGATAACATGGTTACAAACTTTAGAGGAGGTTTTGGACAACAAAAGGTTTATTTCTGTCCTAAAGTTGGAACAATTTTCTATAATCTGCACAGCATTTGCAACATCTTAGGAAGAACACATTGCTCTGATGTACTGTGAAACATTCAGTAACGTGTCTATTACTGAAAATACAAAAGGCAATGTAAACTTCAGTTACTAACCTTTTCTTAATAACAATCCACTTTCAAAACATAACTGTGTAATATTTATTTGTTTTGATAACATCAAAGTCTGGTAAGCATGAGCAAGCTGGTCTAGTGGAAGGTATCCCTGTCTGTGGCAGGGAGGTTGGAATTAGCTGATCTTAATGTCCCTTCCAACACAACCCATTCTTTACCATCCCAATGTTCCCTATTTACATGTTTAATAGCCTCTCAAATATCTGTAGTTATTCTATAAATTCCAAGAAAAGCTGTTTACAGAAAACTTCAAGTTCAAACTCCCAGAGGTTAGTCTTTTGGTGGTTACTTTCTCTGCAACCTAAGAAGCCACAGTAACAAGGAATATCTGCTCATTAATAGCCATTATAAGAAATTCAAAATATACCTGTATTGAATTTACATTTCTCACTGATTGTTCCTATGAGCTCACAAATATCAGCACACAAACAATTTGCAAATTGCTACTATGGTCAAGACCTATGTCATGATTCCGTCATTCAGTATTTATGATCTTCTCTCCACTGCATTGTTGAAGAACATAAAGAATGTTATGTCCTCAAATTTACTTGGCGAGATGAATACATTCAGTGAATGTATTAAGTCTTCCCCATGACTTTCATACCCAGCTAAAATTTTTCCAAGTTACCTTTTGTGGTTTGCTGCCACCAGGTGTCGAACAGCAGCGCTCACCAAGATGACCTGGTCTGCACTTCTGCGAGTCCTGTGCAGGCAAAGGCCTTTTCTCACTTGAGGAAGCCGGATGGGGACTGGATCTGAGGTGCAGTGTTGTTCTATGTAAAATGTAAGGGCTGACCTTGACACTGGGGATGTCAGCAAACCCTGAAAAATGAACAGATTCTATAAAAACCAGCTAAAGCAATCACACTTCCTCAAATGGATTTGCTTTTTCACAATAGGAGTAAAATAGCTGATTGAAATAAATCATCTGTTCCACTGGAAAAAATGGAACAAAGATTGCTGAATAGATCTTGCACATTCCAAAATTCAAATGCACTACTTGGATATCACAGAACAATCATTGAATTACAAGAGCAATTCTATAGGGAAAAAAAAAATCAAACAAGTGTTTGGTCTTTTTCTTTACAGCTACATTATTATGTGGAGAGTAATTTCAAACTGAAAACCAGTACTGGTTAATTCACAAAACCGTGACATGATGCTCTTGACTTTTAATACTTTTCTCTGTGTAGAACTATTTAGACTGTTTATTATCTCTCTATCCCACCTAAAAGTCAAACATGAACTAGCACATATATCCTCAGAACAGGGCTATTTTTAGCAGCTATAGTAATGCTAGTAAGAAAGTAAAATGCAAATAATGGTTAGCCTTAGAAATACTGACTTCTGGGAATGACCACCAAAGCTGAGGCTATTCAGTATCCCTATGGTTCATCCTTTAATGATGGCAATTACATTAATGATAAAGGGCAACTTAATAGGTAGTTGAACTTACTGATATTTTTCAAGCCCTGATTTGTGTAGTCTTCTCAGTTACCCTCTGCTGCAGTGAACCCTTATATGGAATACCAGGCTACCTAATTTCATGGCATTCATAGCAGATGGAAAGTGAACTCCCATGAAGATGTTAATGTCTTATTGCTGTGGGCAAGTCAGTTTCAACTCGGGGAATTTTAGTCGATTTAATGTTTTGCAACTTAACACATTTCTAATTACTGGTATTGAAAGAAATAAAAGCACACAAAGAACCAAACACTTGGGGAACACACCTGGGCTTCCCTCCAAACACCAATCCTTCCCAGTTTCTGGTCTCCAGTTGCCTCACTGCACACTGCACCTGTGAGTGAGGTGATAGTAGCACAGGAGACTGCTACAACCATTTAACTCTAAACAGAATGGGAGTTATTAATCCAACAGAAATGTGGATTTTGGTAACATTAACAATTCTGTTGGTCTAACACCAGCGCTCCACAAAAGCTAACTTGGCACCAAGTGCCACAGCTTTCATTGACTCCTTTCACCTTCCATCAATGTCACCAAAAATGTTTGCATAGTCACCTACTCAGAGTGAAAGCCATGCAACAAAACAGAAGAGAAAAGCACACCTGCTGTGCTCAGAGAGAATTGCCTTTACCAGACACAAATACCTTTTTGCACTATTTCTGGAAGCCCATCCAGCTCACAGTCAGTGTTGTCCCAACTCTGCAGATTTTGAGAGATATCACACTTCCTTTTCTTTTTCAATGAAGTCTCTGGAGCAGGAGATCTTGGTTCTCCATTTTCTTTCCTGCTGTCTTCACATCTCTGCCTTTTACTTGAAAGCTTAGTGGTATCTTCATCTGACCTTCTGTCTTTGACAGAGTGTTTGCTCTTCTCTGTTGATGACTTTTCTGATTTCAGCAAAGGAGTGTTGACAGCATCACTCACTCCCTGTTTCAGCTGAGTACTCAACAAACTGACCTGAGTTTTTAGCATCTCATTTGCTTCCTCTAGTTTATGATATTTAACAATTAGAGAGCAGTATTTCTCCAAGTTCTCATTTGCTTCTCTGGTCTTCACTTCTGTAGATTCCTGCAATTCTTCCAATTTTAACTTAATTTCTTCTGTAATGGCATTATCATCAGCATCTTTCAAAGAAAAACACGACTATTTATATAACTGATATAATAAAATATGCATATTTAAGAATTATAATGCAATGGTCATGCATCTTTTAATTACACGTTGTGTAACAGTCCAGCTATAAAAAAAATGACTGAAACAAATTCAGTAATGTGGTACACATAATAATGTCCCTGTTATAATAGAGAACAAATATGCAAATTTCGAAAAGAATTCTTGACCAGTGCATGGGGAAATATTTTTCCTCTCGTTTTGTAATTTCTGAATACTCCATATGCACCCTTGTTTTAAGTATCATTTACAATAACAGTGCATCTCATGAGGTGAGCCAAAATATTAAGAACAAAGCATGAGAATCAGAGGGAAAAGCTTAGTGGAAAATTATAAAAGAACTTGCTGACTTAATAAGGAAAACATCCCTTTTCTTAAACACCAAAAGCGTAACATGTAATGTATTTATTCAGAACCTAGCGTTGTTTCTGAGAAGAGAAACAACAACTTTAAGATAAAAAAAAGATTAGCTAGAATTTGAAAATGTTTCACATTTGCACTTGAAATTTTTTATCCTAGTTAAGAATCATGCTCTGTACTAGAGCTGAATATGAAAGTGGGCATTTCAGAGAACAAGAAAGTTTTACAGATTAATGCACCACTAAGAAAGCATTTAGACAATCCAGATTGAGTTACCGTCTTTATTATTCTTTGCCATAGTCAGATTTTCCCTCTTTAGCAGCTCATCATGTTCAGCTAGTTGTTTCTGCAACATTTCCTTTTCCTGTTCCAGCTGCTTACAGGATTTCATCCACATCTGCATTTTACTGTGGGCATATTCATTTTCCTTCTTCAGCTGAATTATAATGTTACTATTATCTGCCTAAAAAATAAGAAATTTAGTTATTTCACCAGAAACATAATTCCTCCTTTTAAATATTAGAATATCAAATGGAGTCACAGAATCACTGAAGTTGGAAAAGACCTCCAAGATCATCAAGCCTAACCTTTGACTGAGCACCACACTATCAACTAATCCATAGCACTAAGGTCCACCTTGAGCTGTTCCTTGAACTGCTCCAGGAGTGGTGGCTCCACCACTCCCCTGGGCAGCCCCTTCCAATGCTTTACACTGTTTCCTATAGGAAGGAAGTTCTTCACAATGTCCAAACCAAATCTTTTATCCTCCCACAGGTCTGGTACCAACCTGCGTGCAAATATCACACAGTGAGCACAGCCAGGAGCCTTCTCTGCTCCATTGACACCACCGTGGGTAGGGTTTCCTAGCACACATCCCACAGGACTTTATCCTTGGACTGCTCTTATTAACCAAATTAATACCACAGTGGAGGGCCCTAGGAATAAAGAACTGTTGAGCAAGATGAGCATGTTGTAATTCAGTGTTTACTTGCATGTAAATTGAATTGACTGTTTCTTCAAGAGTGCATTTAGAGAGACACCAATTCCTGAAGTGGGAGAACAGAGTTGGAGCCCGAAATCAATCACAGACTGAAGCAGCACCAAAAAAAGACCAAAATCACCCAGAAAACAAGAATAAGGCAGGGATAGGATTATTGGTACAGAAGTTCAGTGTATGGACAGTGAAGCATATTACCTGTGCTACTAAAAAGCAAACCAAGAACATGAAGAACTGTTCCCAGTTATCAGTAGCTCACAGTATGTGGAGCTCATATTCCAGCATCCCTGAGAACAATTCTGTCAGAGAATTACACTAATGAGAATTCTATACTAAATGGAACTGAAAAAGCTGAATCAAAAGCCATCTATCAAGACTAATGCTTAGGGATAGACCATGGTACATTTTCCCATCAAAGTAACTCACAAGCAGAAAATTGAGGCACTGCAAAGTTTCTTTGAGTGATTTCTAATCACGTTTTAGCTCAGTTGCAATGTTCACTGTAGTCAATAGACAGCTATCTTTAGGGGCACAGAAACCAGTTCTAGGTGATCTCAGTCATGGCACACAGAACAATTTTCTAATGTACATCAACAGTAACAATGTTTTCTCCAGGCTCTGTGTCCTTTTTAGTGGAACAAAGGTTGTACGAAAGTCAAGCCGAAAGTTCTGGTTCCCAATCCTATGTTTATTTTACTACACAGTGCCTGGAATCTCATGTAATTGGTCATACTTAGGGGTTTTTCTTACCTTAGTTTTTAGGAGTTCTCCTAAGGCTTGATTAGCTTCTTTAAGGGAATTATTTAGCTGCTCTTTATTTGACTTCAAATGCTCAATTTCCAGTTTTTGTGAGCTGATAAAGTGCTCCAGTGAACTAATCTTCTCGTGACAGGCCTCAATTTCCACTTCATTCTAGAGAAAGAAAATGTGCATAATTACTGTGATACCAAAAAGGACACTAAGTTGTATTTTAAAGATGTGCCTAACAGAACATCACAAACCCATGGGAATTCCACAGCAAATTTAATAGTTATGTTTTAAAATTGAAAGGGCAATTTGTCTCAAGTATATATTTTGAGTACTAGAATCTTGCTTCTAAGAAGTCAGAAGAAAATTCTTGTCTTGTACTATAACTTGCTCTTACATCTACTTCATATTATTATGAATGAAAACTATTAAAAAAAAATTACAGTAAGTTATTTGCCTGTGTTCTACTGACCTCAAGTAAAGGTTCACACACATTTCTGCAGACTAGTTGATGGCTCTTTCCATATAGAACACCTGACAAATGTATTTCTAACAAATTTGTCCTTATATCATGAAGTGGTTAAATTTTCTTCCTTATTCATACCAAAACAACCATTTCCTGGATTAAAAATACTGCTGCTTTCCCTTTTTTAAAGTTACAGTCCCAATGAATTTTTATACAGATTAAATGCTTACTGAGTTGTAAGATAAATTCACTTTGAAGTGCTTGCTATATGGAAAAAAAATTAATTTAACGCTTACTAAGTTCCAAGGTAAGTAAATGTAGATTTTGGAAATATTGTTAGCAAAGAAATTCTTTTACAGTGGGATCAGCAAAATTTTTTAAAATACAAAGAACTGAATTAAAACCTCACAGCACTACTCCTATTTTCTGATCTACCTTTCGGTTTGCTTCTGACAGAGTATCCTGATGCTCTTTCTCTGCTTGAAGTAATCTGTCTTTGTATTCTGATGTTTCTCTTTTAATTTCACTTTCTTTTTGTTGTAGTTGATTCTGGACCATCTCCAAACTCCTGGCCAGTTCATTTTTTTCTGAAGTTGTTAGATGCAGCTGAATCTGTAAATAGTAATAGTACATTTTTTGGTATTTGGAATTATCTCAATGGAGAAAGAGTTGAATCATTAAACTGTTTAAATCTTTAAATCTTTGAATTTTCAAAAACAATTAGGTAAGAAAAAGATATTTAACAGTGGCTAAACACACTGTAATCAAAGAAAAGAACATCTGAACACAAAAGGTAGGACAGGAAGCAAAGGAAGGTTTTCTTAAAACAAGCGCAAGTTTGCCAACAGTGTTAAGCAACACTGCCAAAATCAAAGCTTAACCTCTTCAAAAGTTGTTCCCTCTGAGAGGGACTTGAGAGGTTAAGGGTCACTTTCCTCACCCTCTTTAAGATGACAAAACTTTCTAAGCATGTTCATTTTCATCTGCTTTTATTACTAGTTTTTGGACAGCTGGTCTGTATTTCCATTTAGGATTTCTGAAAGTTGCAGAATCCCCTGTTCTTTTCCCACTCAAAACCCCCAACGCCACAAGAGAAACAAGCCAGTGGTTATAGAATTTTGTAAATAGAGTTAGGTCAGATGACCACAAACTGGTTTGAAGACATAATATTGTTCACAAATAAGACCTAAGGTTGTCTAGATGATAAAATAGCTTCATAGAACTAAATGCAAACATTAAAAATAAAGGCTCCAAAACTGTTTTTCCTTGACTTTGTCCTGAATTACTTTAGCACTACTGAAACACAAAGTGGTTTCAAAAAATGTTTTATTTCTCATCTGGCCTCCTCAGTCTGATGATCGAAAGCCTGAAGGAGAGAATTTCTCAACACTGAAAAATGTCTAGCTAACCAGCAGTGGGCTTTATGTCAAGAAAACAGTTTTGATGGAAGAGAGAAAAAACTATTAAGTAATCATTTTACCTCAGAAGACAATATTGGATTTTTTGAAATTTGGAAGCAATAACATCTAATACTGTACATTCTCACAGACTCCCTTGACCAGACTCCACCCATGTACTGTACTTGAGCATCTGGCCCTCTACACAAAAATGCTGCAGATGGAGTAACTTACTTTGTTCTTTTCTGAATGCTCTTGAACACACTGCATTTCTTCAGCAAGCTTATTTCTTTCTTCCTGTAATTTGGCAATCTTCTGTTCAGTATTATTTAGCTTGACTCGCAGATCAATTTGACTTTCAGTCAGTTCGTTTACCTGAAATAAAAATTTTCAGAATTATTTTTAATACCTGTGTCACATCCTCCAAAGAATGTACTTATATGTAACAAGCAGTTTCTAAGATGGATTATTTTATTCCCATAATTGGTCAAGTTTTAAGCAAGAGTCACAACAGGGTGATGATGTTTTCACATGGCAAGTGCACTATTGTTGTTTCACTTTCTTTGGAGCTTCCAAAGTATTTATTCTTGATATGAAAACCCAATCATCAAATACCAGTTTGTTCTTCCTCCTTTTCTTCTACAGGAAAGAGGAAATTACCCCACATTATTTGATTGCTTAAACTTCTATGTCTACATTAAAGCTACCTTCTCATTCATCCTACTCAAAACAATGCCCTGCTTTCCAGCTCTGTAACTTCAATGAAAATTTATGCTTGTATGGAAAACATAATTTTAAAAATAGGATATTTCCTGCAAAAGTCCAAGGTTAAAACTATTTTAGGATTTAATTTATTAAGGAAGTGGTAAACACAGAGGACACTTTATCCTCACTCCTACAAAGGGAACTCTACTCTAATGGAAATCATATTACCTTTTTACATAGAGTATTCTTTTCACAAACTGTAGATTCCAGCTCCTTCTCAAGGTCCTTGTAAGACATTTTTAGAACATTCAGGATATCCGGAGAGGTTTCACCATCAGAAAGGTGTTGCTTCTTCAGATTCAACTCAGCAATCAGTTTCTGCAGCCTCTCTTTTTCCTGGTGCCAACATTTAAGTTCATGCTGCATGTGAGTCAGCTGCAAAGATAGTGCTTCCGTTTCTTTCACCTGCTTTTCAAGAGCACCATTTTCTTGCACCTTTTCATCGAGTTTCTGTTTACAATCCATCAATTCTTGAACAAGTACTTCCCTTGCTCGATCCAATTTGATGTTTTCATTTTTTATTTCCTGACATTCCTGTAGCAGCATTATTTTATCTTGCTCAAGACAAGCCACCTGATTAATCAAGACTTGCTCTTTTGCTCTAGCATCAGCTTCCTCCTTGCATGAAAACTCTAATTTCTCAGTCATATCTTTGATCTCAGATTGCAGCAACGCCACAGTATTTTCAAACTCATCTTTGATTTGTATCTTTTCTTCCTCTTTTTCTTCCAACTGTTTTGCTGAATTCAAATTTGAAGACTCCAGTTCAAGGAATCGTTCTTGCATTTCTTTTAAATCTTTAGCCAAACACTCTTTTTGTGAGGTGAGGACATCAATTTGTAAGTTAGAACATTTTAGCTTTTCAGTCATCTCTTCCATTTCTGTTGCTAATGTTTCTGCCTCTGCTTTGGCAGTCTCCAGCTCAATAATTGTATCTTCTAGATTTTTCTCTGACATCTCCAATTCCCTTTCAAGCCTCTCTATTTTATCCTGAAGAGAGTCAGCTTTCCGTTCATTGTCTCTCAGCTTTTCAGCAATGTGACGCTTTTTCTTCTCATCAGACTCAATTTTCACTTTCAGCTTCTCAATTCCACATCGCAATTCGTCTGCTTCTTTCTGTGCTGCGCTGAGTCTTGCAGCAAGTTCTCCTTTTTCCACTAACAAGCCTTCCAAAGATTTGGAAAGCTTTGAATTTTCCATTTCTGATTCACCTAATTTATGCTGCATCGTTCCCAACTCTCTTGCAATCAGCTCTTTTTCTTTCATTGAATCTGCTGCTTCATTCTGGAATTTTTCTTTTTCTAAGGTGAAAGATGCAGCATCATTTTCTAAACTTTGCAGCTTCTGAAGAAGATACTCCTTTTCTTTGGATAATTGATTTGCATCAGATTTTGCAGCCTCAAGCAAATTTGCTTGTGTCCTCACTTCATCCTCTAACCTTCTAATGAATCCAGTAGAATCCACTCCAGTTAACTCTAATTCTTTTAATTTCTCTTGTAGCTTTTGATACTTCTGATCCAGCTCTTTTTTGCTTTCAGACAAAATACTCAGTTCTTGGCCAATATAGTTTCTTTCAGCTGTGACTGAAACAAGGTGCTTTTGAAAGCTAGAAATAGTTTTCAGATTAACTTCTCTCTCCCTTTCCAATTGCTGACATTTTGCCTGAAGCATTTCAATGTCATGGTCTATAAACAAGGCATGGTTCTCAATATTAACTTGCTCAGATTTTGGACTCCCCCATTCATTTTCAGCTGCAAGAAATTGTTCCTCATGAGCTCTCTTGGTCATTTCTGGATCATCAAATGTGTCTGCTGCATTAGGTGATCTAACTTTACATATCTCCAGCTCAGACTTCAGGTTCCCAGGTTCTTTTTCTGATGAGATTACTTGAAGAGACAATTGCTGCTTATTGACAGAAACTGATCTTTGTTTTTCCTTTATGTCACAATTTTCTCCCTTAAGAGCTCCAGTAGCTTCCTCCAGTTCCGCAAAAGCTGAGCTATTTGAAATTATTTGTGCCTCCTGGAAATTCATCTCTAAGTTTGATTGCTCAACTTTTATTTTTAAATCAACATCATTGGGGTTTTTTTCCATCTCATAGATCAGCTTCAAATTTTCAGCAGTCTGTTGTTTTGCCTCTTCCTGAAGCATTTCAGTGGTTATTTGATTTTCAAAGAAATACCCAGCACTCAAAGCCCTCCTATTGGAAAATGACAATGCACTGGCATGGTCTGAGGGGCTGGATATTTTTCCTGACGTATTTTTACACTCATGTTCTCCACAAATTTTCTCAGTGTAATCTTCCATTAATCTTGCTTCAACAGTCTCATTTTCACACACAGAGGCATCTCCTGCAGCCATTTTCTCAATGGGGATTATTTTAAGATTGTTTTTCAGAGCTGAGTTTTCCACAGGCACTCTCAATTTAAAAGGACTATTGTTTTCTTGTTCTGTGTTCTGCAAGGAATAAGAATCAATCAATTAAAATAAAAACAAAAAGGAGGGGGAAGAATACACAGAAGAAAAAACAAGGTAAGTTTAAAAACTTTTCTTAAACTACTAAAGTTCCTGCTCTTATGAGAAATAAATAGATATCATCCCTCCCTACTTCACAGTCTCCTTTCTCACAGAAAGGATTTACACTTATTTATACACACATCTTTGGCCAAAAGGTTTTAAAGGTATTGAGGGAGCTATTTCAGATAAATTTGCTGAAAGACTATGTGCAAAGATACCACATCCTTCTGTATTTTCGAAAAATAGGTATCTACGTGACAAAGTGAACTATTATTAGTATGACTAAAGGGACAAAAAGATTACTGCTTGAGTATGGATTATTTTTCTTCATTCTCCAAAAAATAGCACTGTTTTGTGGAGAACAATTTTGAATAGACTTTACTGCAAAAATTCTATTTTGGTGACTACAAATCAAAGGATTTACATAAAACTCATTTGCATGACAGCAATTACTTACATTTTCAATATCTGTGCACAGCAGTGAATGAGAACTTAAATCAAGGACTTGTAGTTGGAGTCTTGCTGTTTCCAGTTCCAAAGAGAGATTCTGGGTTTGTTTTCTTTCTGCTGCCAGTTTGCACTCCATCTCCATAGTCACATTATTCAGCTTCTGCTGCCATTCTTCCTTTTCAGACAGATTTTGCTGTTTGAGGTGATCTATTTCTTTCCTTTCAGAAAGTATAACTTCTTTCAGCTCTTGTATTTCCTCATTTTTCATATTCTCTTGAACATGAAACTGATCTTCAAGCACCTTGATGGCCTTCTCATATGTCTGACAGAGCATCTGAAGTTCTTCAATTCTATTTTCAAGGTTAGATTTTCTTGGAATAATACTGCTGAGCTCTCTAACAGAGTCCAAATTGTGATCATTATGACACTTTCCAACCAAAACTTCTGTTGCATCCTCTGAAATTACTTCTATAGAACTGTCTGTCTGATTCATTGCCTCTGTCCATTTGAATGAACCACTGTTATGAGAATCAACCACCTCACTTATTTCTAACAAACAGGGATTTACAGAAAGGTCTGAGGAAGAATTTGTGGCCTTAGTTTCCTCTAGTTTAGGCAGCGTGTCATCTAGGCTGGGTGACAGTGACACTTGCACAGAATCTACATGAACACTGCTCAGACTTGTTGACAATGAAGAATTTTCTGCTTTCAGCATTTCAATACAAGACTGCAGCTCACATATCTTTGAGCTCATACTATGGTGCTGTTCATATAATTTTATGTGTTCATTCTGGAAAGTCAAAAGCTTCTCTCTTACTTCAGCAAAGTGCACCTTAACTTCTTTGCTGGACAATTTTAAATCTTCATAGTCAGAAGAACTGCATTCTTTAAGTCTGAAGGACATTTCCTTATTATCAGAACACATTCTCAATCCACTGTGATCACTTTGATCCATAAGTTCATCAGGAAGAACAGCTTTCTCTGCTTTTAAATTGCTATCTGTATTCATTATATCATCTTCCTCTTCTTCCTCAATACCTGTGGTACCATTGGTTTCTGCATCTCTGAATCCAGAGGCTAAAGCAGTGTTTTCACTCTGCAACCTCTCACATATTTTCTCAAGCTCACTCAGCTGGTTTATTGTTACCTGCAAAGGGGTTGCCAGCAACACTGATGAAGGATTTTCATCTATTCCTCTTTTGCCACAATCCTGGGAAGTGTCACAGTAATTATACCCCAGTGAGTGGCCATCTTCCTCTAATACTGTAAGTGAAGAATCTGCAGTTTTTAGTTCTTTAACAGACAGTAGTTCTTGCTGCAGTCTCTCTTTCTCTCTCACACTTTTCTCGAGTTCTACTGCCATACCTTTTAAAGCAGTCTCCAGTTGCATCACTTCTAACCTGCAGTTCTCTAGAGAGAGTTCGCTATCCTCAAAATCCATTTGAAGAAGCTCAAGTTTAACCTGGTATTTATTCAGCTCAATGTCCTTTTCTTCAATGGATTTTCTCAACTGTTCTGAACAGTGTCTCTGTTCACAATTAACATTGCACATCAGAGGTTCATTTTTTGTTGGCAGTTCCTTCCCCAATTGCTCCTTTTCTTGAGATACAAAGCCATATTTCTCTTGCATTGTATTTTGTGTTGCCCTGACATTTAACTTCTCCTGGTTTAAACAGTCAAGCTCCACAGAAGGAATATGCTGGATGTTGGAAAATTCTGACTGCAGTTGCTGAAGTTCATGAACCAAATCCTTTTTTACTTCTTCTGAGGCTATTAGTTTATGTAAGATATCTTTGTTCTCAGTAATTACCTGTTTCTCTTGTTCTAATTTTGCTTTTTTTTCATCTAATTCAATTGTCTGCTCTCTCAGAATATTCAAAATTTTTCCATTTTCTTCTTCTAATGATTTATACTTGGCCTGCAAAACTTCAAACTCTGTTTTGATTTCTTCAGTTCTTGATTCAATACGCTGTCTTTCCTCCTCATGTTTTCCAGACATTTCAGAAATTATTTCTTCTCTTTCCTTTAAGCTATCATAAATATTTTTATTTGCCTCCAGTAAAGTTATTTGTTCTTGCTTTAAAGCAGTGCTTAAATCCCTAAGGGCTGCGTTTTCTTCAGTAAGTTCACCAATTTTTTTACTGTATGAGCAAATCATTGAAGACATGTTCTTCTTCTCCGAACCCCAGGTTTCAGACATGAGCTTCAGCTGTCTTAGTGAATCCTCAAGCAATTTATTATTGATCTTTAAATCCTGAAGCTCAGCTTGTCTGTTTTCTAATCTTTCATTCAGAGTTTGCAGTTGCACATCCTTTTCCTCAAGAATAGCTGAAGTTTTTTCAACTAATTCCTGACGTGCTGAAATACCCGCTTGCAGGTTACTGATGTGTTGCTCAGTTTCTGTCACAAAGTTTTTGTGCACCTGTTCTACCACAAATAACCTTTGTTCTGTTTCACTCTTTATTTGCAGTAAGTCTTCAAACTGCAGCTGCTGATTTGAATTCAGCTGCTTTTGAGCCACTAAAGAATTCTCAAGAGAAGAGATCTGCTCTTGTAAATTGGCCAGATCCTTAGTTTTTCCCATTTCTAGATGAGCCCTTGCACATCCATGATCCTCAGTGCTGGAGTGAGTTGCTGCAAATTGCATATTATCTAAAGGAGTCTTAATCTGTCTGCTTGGTAAATTAACTTCTCCATCTTCTGTCATTTCTGGAGTACCTTTTGCTTTTACAAGACTACAGATTTTTTCATATTCACTAAGCAGGTTGTGATAGCACTGCTCCCTTTGCAGTCCTTGACTTGCTGCCAACTGTAACTTTTCTTCTACTTCAGCAACTTGGTTGGTAAGCTGGAATATCTTGCAGGACATATTTTCTATCTCTTTGCAGTACTTTTTATCAGAACATTCTGCTTTCTGTTTAAGTTCATCAAAAGCTTTTTTTTGTTCTTCTAATTCTGCACTTCTACATTCCAGCACATCTTTAAGTTCTCTAATCTCTGTGCATTTCCTGTCACATTCGGTTTGCATCATTCTAAGTTTCTCACTATGCTCATGATTTTTGCTTTGCTGACTTTGAAGGGAACTCTCCAAGTCATTAATATGAGCCAGCATACCTTCCTTTTCAGACTTAAGTTTATTTATAAGATGATCAGTCTCATTTTTCCATTGAGAAAAAACAGTAGCCTCTTTCTGCAATTCTTCACATTCTCTTTGCTTTAATTCAAGGAGTCTCTGCAAAGCTTCTGATTCTCCCTCCATCTTACTTATTTTGCAGTCTTGTTCTTTAATATGATTATCTTTTTCCTTGAGGAGACCTTGGGTAGACTCTTGTTGCTTTTCCATGTCAGCTAAAGCTATTTTCAGGTTCTCAAGAGAAAGTGAGCTCTCTTGCCTTTTACATTTCTCTTCCAGTAACTTCAGCTCTGCTTCCTGAATAGCATTCTTACCTGTAGAAAAAAATACCATCAAATCTTTGCCAGTCAATACTAGCAAGTCTACCGATAACTTTCTAGATGAGGTGTTACTATTTACTTTTACTATTTTCAATTCTCATTCTACTGCAAAACATTACTCTTAAGTTATATCACTGAAGACTGTTTGTATTACTTTAGGCTATCAGGTACTACATACAGTCAGCTCTCCATAAAAGAACTGCAAAACAGAAGTTTTCTATTTAAAATAGGTTCTATGAAAACAAATTTGCTGGTAAATTCAGTACACTCTGATTATTTTCAAAACAGCATATCTTCAGGAACTGTACATGTTCATAGACAAAAAACTCTTTTTCATTGACAACAAACTTAATGTTCTTAAAAAACACTAATCATGTCCCCTAGCAGAAACTTTTTACTAAATTCACTATATTTATAGCATTGCAGGAAACATACAGAAAGAATTCTGTAAATTTAAAATCATAACTCACTTTTCAACTCTTCTGCAATATTCTGGCTTTTCTTTAGAGATTGCTTGATCATATTTAATTCTTCTTCCAGCTGGTGGATCTCTTGCAATTTCTTTTCAAGTTGACAGTTGAGAAGATTTTTCTCCTGCTTCACTTCCTAAACCAAAACCAAATAAGGCCATATTTCATGTAAATTGATAAGAAGATCAATGGACTCAGTTAGTTTAAAGATATTCTATTAGATCCTGTTAAGACGTTGGGCATCTATGCCTGAGTTCCTAAGCACTGCTTGGAAACACAAGCTGAA
Source organism: Cettia cetti (assembly GCA_013401135.1). Taxonomy (NCBI): domain Eukaryota; kingdom Metazoa; phylum Chordata; class Aves; order Passeriformes; family Sylviidae; genus Cettia; species Cettia cetti. The sequence goes on from VZUI01072564.1 coordinate 45,220, forward strand.
TTTTTTATTCTTAACAAGTTGACAGCATCTGAGAGATGCTGCCAGTTGATGCAGTCAACATGCTCCTTGTTAGCATAGAACAAACAGCTTCTCATGACCTCACAGAAAGAGATGGGACAGGACAGATTCTACAAAATCTGAGCTGATGAAGTCAGGCTACTTTCCCAAAGCATCTCGGTAAACAAATCCCTGCAATGGCATCAAAATTAACATGAAATGTGTAGATCAGATTTCAGCTGTCATCTCATGTAGAGACAAGTTCTCTTTCCAATGGACATCAACAACGTGGCAACACTGGTTAAATTTTAGTTAGGAGTGCTTACACTTTCAGATGGTTGCTTTGCAATTAACAGCACTTTCTTTCAAATAAATAGACTGAAAAAAAACTCAAAGCAAGCAAATGAAACACACTATCACCACCACAAAAAAACCAAAAATACCAAAAAAACCCCACAACTATGTAACTGCATTGCACCCAGGAAACCAAATAAAAGTTCTTTAAAAGAGACTCATCCTTGTTCTCAGAAGGATTCTGCTGTGCTCTGGACAACAGATGGCACAGAACTGTCACGGCCCGAAAGGAAACAGACTGTCAATTATTCATCCATTTACTACTAGCAGATGGACATCTTTCACAAAAGCCAAGCTCAAGAAATAGAAAGGTTTGAAACAAAAAAAAAGCTTACTGGCGTGGCAGGGTTGCTTTTGCAACAACTTAAATAAATTACCCTCAGAACATGATTAAAATTGTCACTGTCGCTAACAGTTGCCTTCCCTTTAACTCACAGCCTACCCAACCCACAGTTTAAAAAAAGCCAGTCACATATAAATTTCAATGAATAAATTTTCTAGCAATCTTAATAATTTTCAAAGACATACAAGCATCTAAACCCCATGCATTCAAAGCTTGCATGCACAGATGCAATACAAGTACATGAATTAAGCCATTCATTACAGAACCTCAGGTGATCTATGGAAAGAAAAACAAACAAGTTTAAGGAATTAAAATGGATGAAAGGTCCAAATATTTCAATTTGGTGCAAACATTCCCAATAGCCATAGAACCACACACTGTGTTGGAAGTGACCTTAAAGGTCTGGTTCCAACCTTCCTGCCACGGGAGGGACCTCTCTTGCTAGACTGGGTATAGAATCTTTTCCCTGTGTCCAATCTAAACATTCCCTCTGTCAGTGTGAACCCTTTCCCCTTGTCCTGTCAGTACATGCTTTTGTAAATAGTCTCTCTCCATCTTTCTTCCAGGTTTCCTTCAGGGCCTGGAAGGCCACAATTAGGTCACCCCAAAGCCTTTTATTCTCCAAACTGAACAAACCCAATTCCGTCAGCCTTTCCTTGTAGGAGAGGTGCTCCATCCCTCTGATCATCCCCTTGTTGGCCTCTGGACTTGCTCAACAAGTCAACCTATGAGAGAGAGCCAGTCAGCTGGGCCAAAACCATTCAAAGTGCTGTTCTAAGAACAGTCACATTCCAATAGCTGGGAATATTCTCAGACATTGCAACCTGCCAGCAAGAATGTACCTAAATTTTCACAATATACTTAACCTATACAAATGTTTGTTATGATCTGAACAAAACTCACTATTTTACTTTAGATTTTTGCAGAGAATTTTGAAGGTAATTTTTTGGCAGAGACTAAGACAGGTTATTTTATATCTGCTGATGACAAATGGCAACAGGCAAAATGAGAGTGTTTAACAAAACCAAACTGTGACACAGATCACATAGGTATCCAGCTGTATTTCCTACTTATTGCTGATTCTCCAAACAAAGGATAAAATTTGCATTGAGAGGTCTCTAGGAGCAAAACTGTAACAATTTCAAGTGTAGCTGCTAGGGCTGCCACCAAAGCAAAACACTAACTGAGAAGACAGATGAAATTTTAAAGTGAAAAGGTTTCTGCCTGTGTGAGTGAGGTAATTTGGCAGCATACAGAAACTTCTCTGAATTTACCTTCATTTGGGATAAAGTTTCTCCAGCACTGTATATTTACTGAACTTTCTAAGAGAGATACATTTTTTTAAGAGAATATAGTATTTGTACAAAATCACTGAGTTTAACATTATGCATCAAAGCAGCAGTCAATGATTCTAGAATTTACTTTCAAAATCAAACATGCCTTTTATTATTATCTGATTTTTATTTCAGAACCAAAAAGCAAGAATCTCTTGAAACACAATCTATTTTTTTTTAAAGCAAGTCCAATATGAACTAGAACCATATCATCAGCATTACAGCAATGAATCCTAACCACACAGCTAAATCCAGAAACTGCACTAATTTCCACAATGCTGGGGAAGGCCTCACTTTTGTTACAACTAGGATAAGTTAAGATAGTCCACTAAAGTTTTTAAAGATAGTTTATGGAGAAAAACAATTGTGAGAAAATGCCCTAGAGTATTGTTTACAAATTGCTGATTTACAGTATTCATTCTGCCCAATACTCCTCGTCATTGCTCACCTGAAAGCTTCTTGTCAGATCGGCTTCCTTAGCCTGGGCTGCTGATAGAGCCTGCTCTGCTCTGCACAGCTTCTGGGTGAGATTGCTGGTGTCGTGCTCTAAGCGTTGTTTTGCTGCCATTACCTGGAAACCAACATTGTAATCACAGGCAGAACTTCTTTCTTTAAACTCCCATTCTTGAATTCAACATTCGGTTACAAGATGAAAGTACATTATTTTATCCCACTGTGAACCCAAGGGTTGCTTTACTGTTGTTTGGAGAAGAGTTGCTTATTGCCTTTTCACTCCTTTGCTTCTGACAAAAATAATCCAGGATGTCTCTAAAATACATATATTTCTAGACAGAAATAAGATTAATTCATCCTACTTGCAGCTACATCATCACAATGATATCTGTAGGATAGAAAGGAGGTTGGAATACAATTGCCTTTTTGCTAAGCTATGTGAATCAGAAAGTTAGGACCATAAATGCAATTACTCTGTTGACACAGATGTTAAAAAAGGGAACAGGTTTTAACTCTCCCAAAAGAGTCCTAAAATACTCCAGATTAAAAAACAAGGAAATTACACTAGTGGGTCAAAAAAAAAGTCTATTCTGAGGTCACCAAGGAATAAATTACCTTTCTTTGAGAAGGAAGCAAAAGGCACTTAATTGTCCTCTCAAATAAATGTTTTCAGTAAGCTTACACAACAGAATATGCATATAATAAAGAAACTTCCAATAAAACTTTTGACTAAATGTAGTCCCACAGCTATATTTCTAAAATAAAACAGGCCTGCAAAAAAGCTGTTGGCAGTTTAGGAAATGATGTTTCAATTCAGGCTGCCTGCAAGTGGGGCTTCTCAATATAACTTTCAGAAACTTGTGGTCCTTTTTAGAAAATCAACTCTGCTGCTTGAGAAATGCTCTTAATGGTTTTTGGAGGTTTTTGAACATTCCTCTTTTCTGGTCACCCACTCCTGAGGCTTGTGCTGCTTTCTAACCTACTTAAAGTTGGAAGTTTGTGACAACTAACGTGTTTTAATAGTTAGCTGCTGACAAAGCTGTGGAAGAGCTCCTTCATACTGATCTTCTTTACACAAGCCATCACACTCATCAGGTTTTGTGAAGTTCAAGGAGTTAAACTGATAGCAAACACCTGGTTCTGTATACACACATGCTAATTTAAAGGTAATTTTTCTTTGGTCTTTTATTTCCTCTATCAGCTCTCTCCAGGATCACGTGAGGAATGCATGGGCAGAGTATATGAAAATGGGACTGTTTTTCCTGTTGGTCAGTAGCTTTATCAAACTGCACCTCTGCATGCTTTTTTTTCTTTAACATAAATTATCTTGTTATCAGCCTTAGCTGCTCCTTTCTCAGATTTATTTTACCTGCACTGTCTGCATTTACATCCCCTTCCCTGTGAGAAGTGGACTAGCCACAAGCTTTTAAAAGCCTGTATTTCACATTTAAATACATAGTATTTCAGTAAGAAGTTATAAATACAAAAGACCTAATACATACTGTAAAAACATTAATACAAGATGCCACATTAAATATTTTCTTGCTTTATGTATAATTAAATTAAGGCAGTGCTGTTGAGACAACTAAATACCACTCCAGTAGTGGACTTCAATGCTAAAAAAAGCCTACTTTGTCAAATTCTGCCTGCAGAACGTTGAAGTCATTTTTGGCTTGCTGTAGCTCCTGATTCAGTTTGCTTCTTATCTGGTTGCACTGCTGATCCAGTGTTTGCAATGAACGCTGCTGACAAGAGAGTTCCTAGAAAATAGTGGCAGGGAAGCAAAGAAATTAACACATTACCACAGAAGTCTATTTTTGTTACTGCAGAAATAACTGATTTTTTTCAGCAGCTACTGCCTGCTCAGGGACACTTCTCTTACAGAGCAAGCAACAGTTTAAACCCAACTTTGATTTATGAGGCAAATGTTGCATAGGCAAGAATGATGTTAACCCAATTTATTTTGTCTGCTTGAGAACTTAATTACTGTAACATTCCTGTCACAGAAAGGGGAAAAATTAATCTAAAGCTAATTAAAGTAATATGTTAAAAATTTTCATACTAAAGGTAAATTTCACAGAAGAATTACATTACAGTACAAGTGGACAAGTTCATCCCTGCTATTACTTACCATACCATAAGGTGGTTTTTTCACAATATTGCACCAATTTTGTTGCAAGAAGATGTAATATAGAGCCTTTAAATAGGACTTGACAGACTAATATTATAAATAAATGAACATTAAACAAACAGTATAAGAACCTGTAACAGTTCACAGATCCTAAGCATTGCAGAAGAAGAGTTCTTCTCAATTAATGGCCTTGCTGAACAACTTAGAATGGCAGTATGTGGGCTTACATATTAATCTTATGAAGGCCTTTTTTTAGCTAACTAAAAAAAGGAAAAACAGGACAGAAGGTTCATAGGCCTTCAACCCGTCTTTTGATTAATACAATGATGCTACAACTATTCAAATGCAAAGTACAGTTGTTCCAATTTACCACTTCTAGACAAGGTTCATTATCAATTTGAGATCCTGAGGTAGCATCTAGACTAACAGACTTCGTGAAATCACTTTTTCACTCAAGAGTATTGATAGCAGCACTGTTTATTGGCTATCCCACCAGAAATTCTCTGCCAGTTATTTTATCTACCTGGACTTACCTTATATAAAGGTTTCAGGTTAAACACTTAACACACAATAAGCAGTCTTCCTCAGAGCAATGCCCTTATATTCAATCCCTAAAGCAAACTTAAAATACCCAAGTGAAATAGCACTATCACTTCTGAATCTGTGTCTTGGATTTCCTAACACTGATTACATTATTAAGCTTAAAAAGAAAAATACACAGAGTTTAGCCCTAATCCAAATCAGTATTAATATTGTTAATACTAAATATAACTTCGTTCCAGAAAAATTCCTGGAATAGTGCTACATTTTTTCTCTCTGCAAGAGCTGGCATGATGGAAATGAAAGACACTTCTACTAATTGACTATATTCAGACATATTCTGAGCATGAACCAAAATAATAATAATAGAGATATATTCCTAAAGAAGTTATTTTCTTCTGTGTGAAATGCATGCAAAATTAACTCAAAATTTCCACAGAAATAACTGAGTTGGTTACTAAGTTTGAGTTCACATATACATAATTTTTTGAAAAATGGAGCCTAGTTTCTCATGGATTTGCATCTCATTATATCTCTCAGACATGTTCTCTACTGTCCAGTGAATACCAACACAATCCTGCATCTCTCCAACAGCCTCTCCCCTCTAGTGCAATGTTTGCTTTCCATTTTCTCAATTACCTTTGCAACTTTTACCTCTCTGTCAAATGTGACTGCAACTAACAGAAAATCAGATACACAACATAAGCCAAGTGATTTAATCTCCTCAGGAAGTCAAAGTTAAAAAGTTCTCCTTGCCTTACCTGTTGATATTCCTTTTCCTTTGCCTTTATTTTCTGCTCTAAAGACTGACGAGCGCTCTCAGCATTTTGTCTTTGGCAATTCAGCTCTTCTGACAATCGTTTCACCTTTTGCTCCAGCTTTTGGACCTTTAATAATTTAGTTATCAATCACAAGTGTTAAAGGTGCAAGTGATTTTTCATTTAAATATACAAGCCTTCACATAAACAAGCCACTGCTGTCAGTAGCCTACAATTGTCCTAGCATTCATATAACCACAGAAACTTTAGCTAGTACCATGTAAATTTTTAGCAATCCAAAGTACAAAGCTCATTCATTCTTCCTTATGTTAGTGAAAAAAAGTGTGTGTGCATATAGAGACAGTATATGTACTTTTATATATATGTATTAGGTGTGTATGTATATATGTGAGTGTATATACACACAAGAATAAAAACATCTTTAGATGATATATAAAGATAACATATCTTTATATATATTTAGATAATAAACAAATCAATGTTTTTGACAATCTGCAGAAAGATGCTACGTCTGGTACTAAGAATAGATTGTATTTTCAGTACCTCAGGTTGCTACCAACTAAATAATGACTGCTAACTGCTAAGGAACTACATGTTTAGACTGAAAATAAACAGATATTCTACCAAATTTCAGAGTAATTCAGCAAGCTGATTTGGGCAGAAAAAAGGAGCAACTATCTTAGTTTATTATAACAGTATTTTTACAATTTAAATTTTATTTAAAAAAAAAAAATCAGCAGGCTATGTCTAGGTTCACCTCCACATTAACTTGTTATTTAACTCAGTTGATTACATAAATATTATGTCACCCAAGAGAGTGAAGCATTGTTCACCTAACTTCCTGAACAAAAAAATGTGATTTTGATTCCAGACCAAATCCGTTAATGCAAAATATGTACTTTTTTCCCTCCCACCGAAAGTAAGAAAAATGGCAAGGGGTGAACAGGACTCTCTTTCTTCAGCAAGAAGTGTTGTTTACTGAATTAAAGAAACAGTAGAAATAAAACAATAAGAAGCAGGTAATTGTATTGGAATTTCAGATTATCAGGCAGAGACTGCAGGGATTGTGAACTCCTGTAAGATCACATGGAAAAGCAATTGCAGAAAGGCTGCAGATCTCACAAGGAGTGAAAATACTTGGTAACACAGAGGTGCTGTGCTTGAGGCTTGTGAATAGCACCAGCGACAGAAGTGCACAAGGTGTGCTGCCAGGATTAAACCCAGGCTATAAGGCACAAAATAAAATCTAAAATCTCAATGCAGTTCTACTTACAAAGTCCAGGGTGGGCAAGAAAGAAGAAGCAGAACAGAAAGGAGTCACCTTCAGATGGCAGGACCAAAGGAACCTTCTGGGGCAAGATGCACTGCACCTTAGGGATGGGCAGCACCTCAGTTTCAATGGTGGCAAGGCCCACTTGTCCCTGTCCTTCCCCAGGCATGTTTCTAGATACACAACCTTGCACCTTCCCTTGGGCTGCTTTTAATTCCCTTTGATTCCTTAGTAAAACACTTCCACTCTCTTAAACCCACAGAAAATGAACAAGGGGAAAACTAAATACCTAGTACCCATATCTTTTAGGAAGTTGAGTCAAGTCATTTTTGGAATCAAATAAATCAAAATTAAACCCTTTTCAGAGAAACTGAGTTGTCAGATTGGGTCAGCTGTGTCTTCCCACAAACTCACTATGCTGACAGTGCCTTTATGAAGTCAAGGGACAATGTCAGGTGTTTGATTTTCCCCTACCCAGCCAAGACTTCCCCTAAACTAGTTCCTCACAGAATTATCAAAAAGCAAATGTTGCTGTCTCTGAGAAGGCAGTGATCAAGGTTTACATGCAGAGGTTTATATTTTAAGGGTCAATACAGGAGTTGTGGGAAACATTAGCTCACCAATATACTCAGGTAGCATGCAGAAACTTGCTGACAAACCTAGATCATTATTCTACAAAAAATATATACACACAAACATCTTTTTTCCCTATGCTGTAGATGAATCAAACTAGCAGACAAAAAGTTAGAAGGTAGATGAAAATTTGCAGATTCAAGGAATTATGACATCTCTGCATGAATTTCAAATTTGTTAAGTGTTGTGAAAAGGAACTTTAGGAAGGTAATGCAACTTGATTAATCAAGGAAAGGACTTACTTGTTACCTGCTGCAGTTTAAATTACTTTAAGCACTGGTATTCTCCTTTTGTGCATGATTATGAGCAAAAATCTGAATCATTTCAGATTTTTCTATGTATTTACGTACATTCTGTAAATTCTTGACTAAGCAAGTCGTACTCTTCTATTGATTGCTACTATGAATTCAAATTCTTTAAAATTAGGCTGTGAAATTCCATTTAGAAACTGCATATATTCTTAATCTTGCATTGCATTTTTACCAAGACATTATTTAAAACATGCAATTTACAATATAAGGATTATACCCCCCCACAACATCCTGTATTATGAGAGACAAATTCTGATTTTCAGCCAAAGATGTGACAGTCTTTTTCAGGTCAGAACTTGCCACCAGATGTCATTGTTGCTCTGTGAAACTTGATCAGTAAATATTTTTCAGAATTTGAGCCAATCTTACCCAAGTATGAAAATTATTCTTCAGGAGGTGTAAGAACCTTCCAAAAAAATGGGCAACTACTTACATGTATTAATATTTTTACATATAATACATATCAAATTAGCATACACTTCTCAAACCTTGATCCTCATTAAACTCTCAAGAAACAGTCTGAGAGCCTTGCTTCTTACTAAATGGCTGAAAACTGACACCTAGGAATACTGGCAATGAATTTTAAGGACAGAGGACAGTCAGAAGATGACTGAGGCAATATTTTACCTGTGTGGTAGCTTGATCAAGTTGTGTACTTGTTTGAGTCAGTTTGTCTCTGGTTTTGTTCAGAATTTTATCCTTCTCGGTAAATTCCAACTTCAATCTGTCCAGCTCCAGTTCAGTCTCTTGATGTTTATTCATATGGGACCTCTTCAGTTTTTCTTGAGCTTGCAGTTGCTGTTCTAGGTCTTTAATAATGGAATTTAGTTCTGAATTTAAAACACAGTAAAGATTAAGGATACTTTCTGCTTTGGAAGGTATCTCTTCCAACACACTTCCAAGTATTTAAAATGTTTGCTAACTACCCAATTTCCTGACAGAGGCAGATACCCTATAAAATTTTCAGTAAGTTTAAACAAGTTTTAACTGTCTTCTACTATGACAACAATGACAAAAACTATCAAGATTCTAAGACAGTTGACTCTAAATCAGTAATTCCTACCTCATGAGAAAGAACACAAACATGAGCGCTCAGGAACAAGTGCTACAAAATTATTTGTTCCTCTGCTGGTTTCTTTTTGTTTGGTTTTGTTAATGTTTTTTAACATGCAGAAACATTATATATTTTTTTCTTTTTATAAGTATGTCCACTACAAGCATTTGTTGGGGTAACCGTGTTTCCAAAAGACTTTTCAACTATTGGGTAACTGTAAATGTCCCATTTCATATTTTAATCTTTTCCCATCTCAAAACTGCATACATATAAAACTAAACCAAGTAATATTCTCACAGTCTACATCAGTAAGAGTGTATCTTCCCAAAACCACACCACAGTAGAAACACAATTCACAGTAGAAAACATAAGTCAGCTACAGGAAGCATTATCCAGAATTACTATTATCTGGGAGGAGTTTTTTGGGTTTTGGTTTTTTGGGGTTGTTTGTTTGTTTTGTTTTTGTTAAAAGAAGTCCTGTGTTCCTGTTTCTGAATTTGTATGGATTGCAAGTTGAAAAGGTCACCAGAATTGAAGCTGCATGTGAGGTATTTGAATGAAGAGTTTGGAGAGTACAGGTAGTTGTAAAACAGTGTCCAAAGAGTACACATAGCATGCTCAAGTGAATGCTGAACATATTTCCTTTCTTGCAACTATCAGGTATCAGGAATGATTATTTCTTCATGTCAGTATGTGCAATACAAGACCATATCTTGGGTTTCAATTGCAGTTTTTGCAGCATACTTCATTTTGTGCTTCCAGTAGTATCCATCATAGACCAACTCAGTTATGCACTAAGCATGTACAACCATCAAATTTCAAAGATAGTTATTGCTCAGTCAAAAGTATCAATAGTATAGAAAAATAATGAAACAATATAATTGAATTTAACAGTGACACGCAATGAAATCCTGAAGAGTTTTTTAAGCTATTTTAAGAAGATTGTTCTATGAGCAATGGGATTAATGGGAAAAGGCATTTTTCCTTTTGGATGATCTCCCCTACTCAGCCCAAACCCACAAACTGTTTCCTTTTAATTCTCATCCCTCTTATGTAAAAGACAGCACAGCTTATAGGTAATCTCTGTGTATGGCTGATCACTGAAGATACACCAGCAGCCAATAGGGCCAGCTGCCAAAGGCACAACAAGTACTTTTCTCTTTTCCTCACTAAAGGACTGATGTCAATAGCTGCTCCTATCTGCACACCCAATTTCATGAAACCACACAGGAGACTGCCTGTGGGTCTGAAAGAAATGCAACAGATACCTTGGTTCTGTGCTCTTAGCTGGATCATGAGGGAAGAATTGGAGTTCTCGGCAAAGCTGTCGTCAAACTCGCTCTTCCCTGAAAAAATACTTGAATTTGTTTCTTTATCCCATGGAAAGGAGGATGCTGCAGAACTTCCCCTTGCAGGTGTTTCTTGGTTTCTAGCTGTTGCCTTTTCCTGTTGCCATGAAAACACGGATGAGGAAGCCTGATGCCGAGCAATCTCTCTGTGACTCAAAGAGCTTTGAGGATGAGGCTGATTTATCTTCTGTGTCCAAAAAAAGAAAAGGATTTACCTTTACACAGTTCCTTATTCAACACATTACAAAATAACTAATTTAATATTAAGTAGCTAATAGGTCATCATTTCACATTGTTATAACATCACAGCATGTGTCAGTGCAAAATCCTGATAACATGTCATCATTTTTTATGCTATGAAAATTAAATAACTTTAGCCTAAGTATCCAAGCATAGCTGATACTTAAAAATACAAATCAGCATATCAAAAAAAGTATTTTGATCTGTGTATCTTTATCAGAAACATACATAAACTTTTGTCTTTTTCAAGAGAGTTCTCATCATTTAACTCCTACATTTTTTAAAATCAAAGCCTATCTTTTTGCAGGCAAGTGAAGACAAGTAAGTAGCAAAAAAAAAAAAAAAAAAAAAAAAAATAGAAGTCTAGACTAACATCTGATATTTGACCAACATTTAGTTCTACTGGAGAAGAACAGGTGAATTCAAAACAGATTTAATAATTTAAACTTATAAACAGAGTACTCCAAAATTGCTATAATAAAATCTGCCAGGTAGAAGCTTTCAATATTTTCCCATAGAAAAATTAAACAGAGCAAAAAAAAATATTTTTTTTCCTCCTTCTTAAGTGAAATAACCCCAAACAAACAAAACCTCAAACAGTAAAGCCCTTATTGTTTTTTAACTGGATTTTGAAATGCAGCTCATTTGAATTACTTTTTCTTAAACTAAATCCCTAAACCATGTAATATGCAGTGTGACTTCTCAGTCAAACCAGAGAATATGCTCTTATCTAGAAACAGCTGTGCCAAAACCAGAAATCTATATTACGTTGTCCAGAATGCTGTGTCCAATCCTGTAAAATAACAGGCAAAGAGGAAAAGAAAACTAACCATGCATACAGTAATCATTTCCCCTAGATGCCATTTAAATTTATAGTTTCTGAGACAGAAGTTTGAATTCAGAACTAGCCACAATGACAAACAAATGCTTCCTGGAATCCTAGACTTGGAGTCCAAATGTATCAGGTATTTCTTTTTCAAATTATGTTTTCCTGATGTACTTCACTATTTTTTAAAAAACTGAATTTTACTCACCATCTTCATTATTGCAAGTGTTACAAAATACTGTGAGGTCTTCAACCATATTGTTCAACACTTTTTCAGGACACTAACCAATATACTGAATAGTACAGGTTTCTTTACCATGCCTTTTCAGGCTCCTCTGTTGACCATTCCCCAGTAAAAACAGACCATTTTCTGCCACTCTACCCTTAATCTTTTCCTTCCAATTTTCAAGAACTCCCCTTATCAATTTTTTTCCTTTATCAGCATATATCCAACATTACACTGAGTTGCAGTTAACTTACACATTTTCTGATTTGTTCTTAAAAGAAAAACCCCCAAAAGGTCTGAAAATATACAAGGCATGATTTGCCTTTTTCAGTAAATGTTTGACCTTTTCTCCATATGCTTTCACACGCTTCAATGAACATTTTGTCATGTTTCTAACAATTTCCCCAGGACAAAAAGTTGGTCTGACTAAACTGTATTTCCAGGAAGCAGCACTGTAAGTGTTGGAGATGTCATCATCCTCATCCCCTTCCAGTGTCAAGAGAAGAATGAGGCAACGCTGCACATCACAGTAATTCAACAGTCCCACACTGCAGTGAACTATCAATTAATGGGAAAATATTCTCTGTATCTGGTGATATATTTTTTTATTACTATTCATTTTATCAATCTATTTTAAGATTGAGGCTGTACCAAAGATTGAACCCCAATGAGAAAGGGCTCTGATATCCAAAAGTTTTAAAACCTTTACTTGCTAAGTACCAAAGATAAAATTCTTTCTCATTTTCTGCAATGGCTTTTTCCTTGAGGGCTTTCACATCTTATTCATCTTGTTCTCAGAGATTAGCTAACACTGTTCCTCCTTCCTACATGTTTGAAAGATTTATGGGTTTCTATTTTCTAGATGTGAATTATTTCTCACAATCTTTTTCAAGGCTATTTTATTATCCTATTGTATTTAACTTGGCATAACTGAGACTGTTTTATCTTGTCCTTGCTTGCGGGAGACTTCCAGTTTCTGAAGGATGTGTTCTCAATTTTAATGTCCTTCTTTCCTTTGCTATTCAAAGAGGATGGCTTTTCTGAATTCTCCAAGATTACTTCTGAATGCAGTACACACAGATTAATTCTCTCTCTTTTTCTTTTGAAAATATATTTTATGTGATGTAGAATATTTTTCACTAGTTTTCCATTTCATTTTCCAAGTTCACTCAGTGGTTATTTTCTTAGATATCACAGAAACCATTCCTAAGAGATACTCACCTTAAGCTGAACAGTTCTCAGTTGTAATTCTAGCTCTTTATTTTCTTGTACTTTTTTCTTGTATTTTTCTTCTAGTTCTTCAAACTTAGCATCTACAAAGACATGATAAATAAATAGTTCTTCATAATCTGTTTTAGTCCAACCAGTTTTTCACCCAATCTAGCCAGGTTTTCTTACCCTTATGGGTCCCTTCCAACTTGAAATATTCTAGGATTCAGTGATCTTAATGAATTTAAGACTGCAGCTTTCAAAAGAAAATTATCTCCCCAGGAAAATAATTTTTAATAAAGTTAGGTAATTTTAATCTTATCCCTCTTTCAGGAGTGCCATGCTTAGGGGAACGCTCGACATTGCCACTAACTGCAGCCCTTTTCAGACAGGCATAAAGAAAGTAAAAGGAACAAGAGTGTAAGAGATTATCTCAGATTTCCCACTGGAGTAAGATTGAGATGCCAAACTCACAGGACACTTGTTCATAGCACTGAAAGAGGTAAATAACATGTATAATATTGAACACATCAAAGGTTTTCAGCATAAAGAGAATAAGGGTGTCTGGCTACAGAATTCTCCACTTAAGGAAACTTCCTGTTGTTTTTCCAGCTCATTCAAATATTTTAAATCTTTTTGGTGTCACTAATTTCAAGACAGAAGTGATGCTTTGAAATGGATATGGAGCATTAGTTGCGTAGATTATCATGCACAGTAACAATGTAAGCAAAAAATAATTTTCCAAAGAAAAAACACATTTAACTGTTGACTGCATTTTAGTTAAAGTAACTGTGATACAGGGAGGAAGAAATTTGTTACCCACAACATGAAGGGAAGAGCTGACACTAGGAACAGGCATTCAAAAGATTGCTGCAGCCTATTGAAGGATATTTTATTACTATTCCACGTCCATCAATGTAGCATTGAAAAGATGTAATATTTTTGATGTGTTCAACAAGCACTAATATTTTTAAATTGAAACCTAGGGTGCTACAAATTAGATACTCTCATAATAACTTATGAGAAGCTGAGCAACTCAGTACAAGTGTAATGGTTAAAATACTCTAACTTCCAAGAAAACTGACAGTCAGCTATCTGTGCTGGATGAAGAAAAGGATCATTTACCATTATTACTTTGAACTGGTGTTAAAGGAGCAGTAAAACTTTTCTGTGGAGTGCCATTGAATGATACATCTCCTGCAGTCAATGTTTGCTGACTCCTCTCAAGCTCACATTTGCATCTGTTTAGGAAAGAAGCAGCAGCATAAATTAATAATGGAAACTAAAAAGTTAATTAGATATTTTTAAGAGCCTAACAAACACTAATAAATTATATGATTCTAAGAACTTAATATCAAGTCAAGACATGACCACTGAAAAATTCTAGGTGGTATAACACAAAAATATGAACATATTTTATTCAGAGTTCCAGCATACTTAATCAAGAACATAGGAGTCAAAGCTAAAACACAAAATCAAACTCCAAGTAGATGAAAATCAGAATTGTTTGAAGTCTCACTGTATGAAGCTGCAGTTCAGCTAAATGTACCCAAATCACTGAGAATATCAAACTCTTACCCTTCAGGAAGCATCCTTAAGGTAGGAAACGAAACTTCCAGTTGTTGTGTTTTGATACTGCACGCTTTCAGAAAACTATGCCTGCCTCGTGAAAACGCAAGGAAATACTCTCCACTCAACAGTGTATTTCTCATGTGTTCCATTTACATCCCTACCCAAACACCACAGCAGACAATTGATTTGAGGGACTTGTGAGCTTGAAGAGTTACCAGGGCATCTGATGAAACCATACAAGTTCAGAGGCCATACAGTAACTTTTGTCCTGCTCAGTGAGCACAGGCTGATGAGGCCCAGGCTGTAGCCCATTGCATCAGGGGCTCCACATCTGCCTTTTTTACTTTCCCCCTCCTCTACAGCTCAATGCTAAGAACTCCTCTCTCAGAGGATCATCAGTTGGGATGAAGTGCCAAATGACCACATACCCAAACAAAATGCAGACAAATACAAAATCTCTAACGATTACCAAGAATGAGGTACATGCAGTAACTGATATTCTGTAACAAACAGTTATGTAAAATAAAATAATGGGAAAGGGGAACTCAGTAAACCAGACTTAGCTTTGGGAATAGATAAAAGGAACACATCTTCAGCTCACAACTTCTTTATCCCAACATTTAACAGCAGATACAGAGAACATTAGGGAAGTTCTATCAACCCTTTTGAATCTCACTAGATTCTTCACTGATGGACCTCAGCAACTCCTTGCACAAAGCTGGTGTTTCTACAGGCCATAAATTGTGTTGTATTATTTCTTACAGCAGTCAAATACTTCAACTTTCTTTAGTTTTCACAAAAATCAGAGAAAAAAAGAAAAAAGTAACACAGCTCCCTCTTTCTTTGGTTCTATTAGGACATGTATGAGGCATGAGAAAAAAAATTATTAAAATAACCATTGTAAATATGTTAGAGACATACAGCAAGTCCTCACCTTTTCAGTTCTTGTTCAAGCCTTTCAATGTCCTTCTTGCAGGAATTCAGCTGGCCTGACTGGATGTTGACCTGAGATTCTTTTACTTGAAGATCATGTGAAATTTTCTGCTTTGCTTTCTCAAGATTATCACACAATTCCATCAAGCTCTGGTTTTCTCTTTTTAGTATTGCAGATTCATTTTTTTCATTTTCGACCTAGATGGAATGCAGAGACATTTTTGAAATTATCAACTACTCTATGTACTTTGGTGCATTTATTCTATTAGTAACACAAAGTTTATATGCTGCTATTTTCTTCCTAACACTTCAAAATCCTGGCAGCTCTAAAAACCTCAGATGTACACATTCTTTAAATATTCTTGGGTGTGAACAAAACCCACATTTCCTAAAATTCAACTTAGTGACATTAACAGTTTCTATTTATTGACAAGATATGAGCTCTTCAAAAAATTCATCAGTCCCTAAATATTAATAATCATCATTAGTCCACATTCTTCACTGATCATCTCACTTCCCTTTCCAGACTATCTTTAGCAGCCAGAAGACCTTGGCTCACTCCACAAAGTGTGCACAATAATTATCAAAGGCCACAGCTTCGAAGATAGAGTCTGGCAGGAAAGATGTCCTTCTCCTCCCTGGAAGAGCATCATCTTTGGCACAGCATTGTTCTTTTGACTGAAAATTGTACTACCTGCTGCTTCTGAAAGTTTTAAAGAACCCCTTCTTTTTGTCTGGGGAGAACAGCAGTTCCTTAGAATGGCTGAAACAATTTCCTGGAAACTCACTGGAAGAAACTCAAAGAAAACTGCTAGGCTTAAGATTTTCTAGAAAGTTGTAGCAATCTGAAGGGAATAACAGACAACCTTCGGAAACTGTCTCTGAGCTGTAGACAAATATTACCAAAAAAAATTGAACCAAACGGGTCACTGTTGACCTCAAGCATGGCAGGACCCTGACCCATCAGGTGTTTAGTCCCCTGGTTAGAGGGCTGACAAGGTAGAGTTAGATGAGGTGTACAATTTCAGCCCTAAAAACGAAAAGGAACACCAAATCCAAAACCCCCAGTTCTCTACAAGGAAAAAACTAAGGTATAACATAAACTAAGATTATAGGTATCTGTAGGCAAGGTAAAAATAGGAAGACGCTGCCAACTGTGCAGCTCTGGTTTATAAAATAGATCCAGTTGTTATCACAGATTTTAACAGTTATAATAATGAAATGTTTATTTTCCTAATCATAAAGAGCTGTAGAAAAACCTCAGAGTACACATAAATACCTAGAAATGGACAATCGTGCCAAACAGACAGGAAGCAGGAATTATATTTACAACCAAAAAGAACTAAACAGAGGGAAGAACATGATGAGCATTAAGTACAACGAATATAAACAGTTTATAATTCTGTGCTACCTTTTCTTTCAGTCAGGGAAAATAAGCAAAAACCTAACCTATTCCCTAACAACAACCACCAGAAAATAAACTCTTAGAACAGTGTTTGGTATAGATAATGGCATTTTGGATTACCTTCTGCTTCTGTTTCTGCAAAGCTGCCTCCAAAGTCTCTAGTTGGTATTGCCTTTGCTGACGCTCCCTTTTAAGCTTCTCCACTTGACTTTCCAGCTCATGGATCTTCTGCAGGACTCTGGGGGAGAGGCCCTCTTTCCATTCCTCCACAGCCCAGCTCATACTGGCCGGACTCCTGCTTCACAGAAGATGGATAGTATTATGCCTGAAACACAAAGACAACTACAATGTGACCTTCCAAGAGGTTAAGTATGCATCCCTTTTAAAGAAATTGCATTTTTCAAGCGTAACAGGTATTAGAATACAGCATACCACAACCTTACAGGCTTCCTGATCTAAACACCAAGTAGTACCTTAAAATATTAGGTCCTATTTTGACACACGCAGCTAAGAGCGGATCGTAAAACCTCTCTCTAATGAATCCCCTTGCAACAACAGGGTTTATACTCTTAGAGCTGCTTTTGACAGATGCACTTTAGGTGGCGTCTCCTCGCGAAAACACACAGCTCCGTACGAGGCGTTAGCGACGCTTCTTTATTTACTTTTCAAAGCAACGCGGCTGAACTCGGAGCATCTCAGAGCAATTAAAACCAGAGACCAATGACAGGCGGAGAGAGCCCTCAACGGGACAGGGAGGCTGCCTGTCATCGTCAGCCCCGCGCCCGACCGCTCACTCACAGTTAAGCGCAGACCGGAGCCCGGCGACCGCTGCCGACACCGCGCTGCCCGCAGCCCCTCACGGCCGGGCGCGCTCCCGCCGCCACTCAAAGCCGGCGCCGCCGCCCCGCGGCCGTTTGTGCCCGCCCCCGCCATGCCGCGGCTCTGCGCGCTGATTGGCCCGGCAGCCACGCCGCTGGCCACGCGGCCGCGGCCCCGTCGCCAATGGGAGCGCAGCGCGGCGCATCCCGCCCTCCTGAGTGGCTGGTTCGGAAGGGTTCAAATTCCATTGGAGGCGGCGGCGCAGGCGCGCGGCGGCCCCGAGGCCGTTGCCCACGGCTGGGCGGGACTGTGCCCGCAGTGGGGCGGGAAAGGGGATGAAGTCAGTAGCGCTTGTGGGCTGTAAGAGCCGGGTAACATCTTTATCCAAACCCGCTTTCCTGTCCCCAAAGAAAGCCTGAGTTTTGAGAAAAGGAAGGACAACAAGCTGTCCCGGTCGTCACCCGTTCACTGGGAAAGATCAACGGAAGGATCTCGAAGTGCTTTCATATTCAGGTCTGCTCAGGGAGTTTGGGGATGGTTTTTTCTTTAAGTTTTGTTTTGGTTTTTTTGGTTTTTTTGTTTTTTTTTAAGGCGAATGGAGGCAATTTAGCCCAATATTACACATTTTTCACCTTGAAATACAGACACGATTAAAAAGCCCCAAATAGTTTGTAAGTCTGGCCTAACACAGCATAGAATGGGCATAGCAACAATGATGGCTGAAGGATTTTAAGTTCCTGTGAAGTTCCCTGGGTACCTGTGACTGGTTTTTCAGACCCTCTGGTATTCCCCTCCCTGCCCCCTACCGCCTCTCTGAGGAGAGTTTTGGATTTGAAGCTCAATGTTCCTTTCCATCAGAATCCATGACTTGTGATTCTATGGTCTGATTGCTATTTTATCTGTTTAAATGTCTTGCCTCTTGTAATCTTTCTGAGAATATTTATTCAAGCACTGTTCTTTTAATCATATTTAATAAATCGAGTTAAATAAATCTTCCCTGAGAAGTTAAACAGCTCACCAGTCGGCTGGTGAGAGCTCTGATTATAAATAAATATGGCATAATGAACTCGCCAGCACATTGTTAAAAAATGTCCAAACTGTGTTCTGAACAAAACAAGCCATTGCAGTGATGGAACTGATCCATCATAAATACCTCTTCACAAATAACAATTTAAAAAACCCCAAACAACCAAACAGGCTAGAAATTTCCATGATGAACTCTGTGCAGGTGCTCCTGAGGGAACAGCACAGAACAGCAGTGGAGCAGGAACTGCTCTAGAAGAGTGGGAAAACCCTCACATAGTACTGCCAAATAATTAATGAAAGCTGAGAACCAGTCTGAACTGAAGGGGATCCTCTGTGTGGTGGACAAGGGGCAAATGTTCTTTAAGAATAAAATACTCATTATATGCTACTTTCAGTAAGTGTTTCCCATTGGACAGTAACAAATGCTACTTAATCAATTGTAGAAGTTCAAGCATTTTCATTTACTTCAGATGATATTACAGTGGCACTACTGATGGACATAGAGCTCTAGCATTTAAACCAGTTCATCATGATTAATCCCTCAGGGAAGACTTCAATGAAACAGCTTCAACATCCAAAACTGGTAGCGTATTTTCCAGAAGACTACAAATGAATAGAGAGAGCCTCCATCACTCTTACAAGGCATGAAAAATGAAAATCAGCTGGTGTGTGCAGAGCTTTTAAGATGCAGTCTAATTAACATCTGGGTAACTGAGGCTAAAGGAAGGGATCCTGACCACTGTTGTCAACTTAAATATGAGAAAGCATTTCTTCTGAAGCTGATTTCTAAGAATGGTCAGGTTTGTACTGGGTCAATGATTTACAAATCAATTCTTTCATATTTGACAACCTTTATATAACTATTGCAGGAATTAACTAATTATCATGGAAGATAAAAAGACTCAGAGAGTACAGAAACTTGCTTTTTCTTTTGCCACATCAACTTACTCTGCAAAATACCTTCTTAAGTGTCAAGACATTAATTACCAGAAGTAACTATAAGTATAAAAATATTAGGAAAAGTAAGATTGAATTATGAGATACAAGAATAAAATCAAATACTCTGAAAAATAATAAGTTATAAAAGATGTTAATAGCACCCATCAGTTTGCCTAACACTTGTAATTATTTTCACTTTTCTCTACTGGCTAAAATTCATAAGGTCTTTCTAAGGGGCTCTCAAAGTCCCCTATTTTAGAGTTGCCTATGCTTTCAAGCAAAGGCTGCCTCAAATCTTGTGAATTGGTTTTCTCTGTCCTTAAAATTCTATTCATGTTTTTGCCAAATGCCAAACATCATCATTTACATTTTTGCACCTGCATTCCTTACTACAATTTCTAGTAAGGGGTCGGCACAGTAAGTAGAATACAAAAGCCACTATAGGTTAAATTTGTATTGCTATAGTTTATGTCAGAATGTGTGATGGAACAAAACCAGAAGGGAAAGAAAGGAAAAGAATGTCTGATAAGAAAATCTCCCCCTTTTTGGACACTACAGGAAGCAGAAAGCAGATGGAGCTTTTCCTCCATGTTTTTCCTTGCTGGACTCAGAATCCATCAGGAAATGCCAAAATCATGTAAGTATATATAAATACATATGCACATCAAAGAGCACTTGAGGAGCTGCAGCAGTCCCATTCAACCAGGGAAAGAGATAAAAGGACTGGGTCCTCTGTGTCTGATGGGGTTCCACCTTCCCAACTTCCCTGTGGAGGCACCGGAGGCAGACACTCTGCCAGGCTGGGTGTGAAAGAGAAGATGGATCATTTTGCTTAACCTCACCCAAACCCCACCCTGTACTGAGTGATGCCTCTCGCCTCTGGAAAACAAAATTCCCTGTCTCTGCCAATGCAGGAAAATAACTGAGAGGAGGGTGGCAGTTTAGGTGTCAGTATTGCAGCTGCACAGTAAAGTCTGCACTAATAGAACCCAGCCAGCTACTGTTCTAAAATGCTGTGTTTGGATGTTTGTACACCTTTAGATTCCCTATTCTTCACATGGTTTTTCACAGAACTTACAGCTTGTTTGGTGAACACAATGAATGTTAAGGTGGATGCCATTGGGATGCATAGAGAACCTTACACCTTATATTTCTCGGCTGCCTTTTGCTCTTAAAGAAGTTGAAGTGACCAGCACAAACTTTTTTCAGAGTTTATTAACAAAATCAGGGACCACAGTGTGTGACAAATTGCAGCTCCTGGCAGTTTAAAACACTTCCAGGCAATGTTGCCACACTGCCACCCTCCTTTCTGTCCCAACCTTGCCACTGCACCTTTGTGAAAACTCTGGTACTGATCTGAACTGCCAGGTGAGAAGGTTAAACAGGTAAGGGATATTATGTCAAGCAAAGACCTTTCTGGTAGAAACAGCATGTATGCATATACATTGGGCTGCAAGCTGCTGCATTGCCTGGTGGGATAAATGCCTGTCCCAGCTCAGGGGTGGAACAGGGATATGCAGGAGAGAGTGAAGAGGGACACCAGTTTAAATGAGTTAAAACATCATGTAACAAGACCCTAAGTCCCTGTGCTCTAATCCCTAACACCTATCTGTCACAATGATAGTAAGAAACCTTTACACAATAAATGAATTCTTTTTATAACCAGTGTGTTTTATAACCAGTGTGTTTTACGGGGATAAAACTATCTTACAGCTTCTGTTTTCAATTAAGTCCCTGATATATTTAGGACAATTACTCTGAATACTTTTCATCACAGGAAAGTATTCTCTGACCTTTACATGCAGTGTAATATTATTGTGATTTTTTAATTATCTACAAACTTCTGCAGGAGTGTTAATAACTGGATTTAAAGCTGCTGAGCAGTTACAAAGATAGACCCACTACAACAAACTAGTAAATTATTTAACCACATAAGGGATTCAAAACCAGGGTGCTTGTTAGTTGATATTAGCAAATGTTAGTTTTGAATGTAAATGTTACTTGTTTAATACTTGTTAGTATATTGGAAGGGTGAAGAAAGAAAGCAAACCTCTAAAAGAAAATGTTTTTTATGTAAGTGAACACATACCACCCTACCTGAAGATGGGTTTGCAGCTATAGCAATAGTTACAGTAGTGAAAAGGTATTTATGTCTTCCTTTCCTGTTCCAAAAGCATTATTTTCAAACGCTATGAATACAGCCATTAGCATAATGCTTAAAGGGCTGAGGTACAGTTAAGAAAATTATAATTATAGTAATTGCATTATGATCTGACACATCAAGTCCATATTGTTTAGGGCTTCAAATTACCAGTTACTAAACTATAAATAAGACTGGAACACTTTTCTTTAATGGTGATTTCCTTCTCCTTATAGTTCTGTTGCCAACTAGAAATGACAATACCAAGCAAAAGTTTCATGCTACATATATTAAGACAAAAAATACATTCATTATAATATCTATCACTGTTATATCTTATGGGCAATGAGTTATCAGATTTCAAAGGGCATTTGGTAAGATGGGAACATGTATCCTTCCTATTCCCTAACTTTCATGGATCTATAGCTTGCATCTCCTTTGGCCCCCATTTTTGTTAGAACTGTATGCCTGACCACACAGTACCTCTAATGTCATTCTCTTCTAACCCGAGAGAAAAGAAGTTAAGAGAGAAGTGTACTACATATAAACTAAAAGGCATGCACTTTTTTATAGCCATCTCTGACTCCTGCCACCTTTACCACCACCTTTTTAAAATGGGGAATTTAGAAAATGCCATCTAGTAAGTTGTTACCTCTATTTCTTGTAAGACCTCTCTAAGGTTAGTTTTTTCTTTGGCTTACATTCAATAATTTTCTCCCTCTATCACCTTTTACTATTTATTAACTCCTCTTTTTCAGTGCTTTTTAATTTCCCTTTTCTTAAAGCCCATCTCTCCCAGTGGTATCCAGCCATGATACCTGCAGGACTGCCTTCACAATTCCAAGTTTTGCTTCCTTGTTGGCTTCTCTTTTCTAGATTCTTGATCATTTGTCATGGCTGCTCTTGCTATGCTTAATCTTCAGTTTGAACATCCCCTTCCTATGAACTACCCAAATTTAAGTTTTGAGCACATACTTTGTTTCTTCTTTGTTATGATCTGGGATGCACATAAGAATTCAAGTTTTGTTGCTTTCTAATCACTTGCCCCAATTTCACCATGTTGTAGTGGAAGTTGATTTGTGTTTCTATTATTTTTTGAACAGGGAAGATACAAATCCATACCCTTTGGAAACACCAGTTCTGTCAGTAATTACTTTCACCTCACAGTATGCAGTATTGTATAATTTAAAGAAAATCCAAATTTCTGCTTCATTCACCCTTAAATAAATTCACCAACCAAGACTGTGCTTGGCATGATTTTTCCTTCTGGCAAAACATGACCTTGACCTGACTGTTGATAAATGGGTATTATCTTCTGAAGTACTTTCACAGTGGGTCTCTGCATTCACACACATCATTCACAGAAGCTGAGGTTGTGCCCACACACTTAAAAATAAATGAGGCCTCTTAAACAAAAACAATATGAACAATATGAACTTTCTTAAAAAAAAAACCAAAAAACCACCCAACAAAACCTTGCAGACAGGATTGGGGTTTTCTTTGTTTTATTTTGTTGGGTTTTTTGTTTTTTGGGGGGTTTTGCCCCAGAAGTGGATAAAGGCAGCTGTGTACGAACTTCTACCTCATGGATTGTGTACAACAGATCTCATCTGGATTTACATGGGACTGCTCTCTATTTGAATCCCTATAGATTACCTTGAGCACAAGTAATTCTCTCAGGTACAGGATACTTTTCTCCAAGGCATTCCACCTGCTTGGGCACACTACTAGACCATCCTGGAAAGAATGCCTTTCCCTCACACTTGACAGAAGTCATCAGAACACTAAAGGACATGTTCAGCACACTGAATTCTTTCATATACCAGATGGCTTATCTGCCGATATCTCCTGCTAAGCTTCCAATTTCTTGCTCAGTGCAAGACTTAGAGAAGCCTTTCTAGTCATCATTACTGCTGTTAAAAGGTTAAGTCTTTACTTGATTTGAGCCTTTCTGACTGCTTGTCATCTGACTTAACCTGGCCAGTGACACAGGGCTTTAGGTCCAGTGTGTCTGCAGCCTGAAACCCAGCTTTTGAGCTGAAATATTGGTCTTCCAACAACCAAGAATTCATTGGGAGACAATTCCACTGTCATTTACTACACACACACACACACACACACACACATATATATATATGAATTTATATGAATATGTTACTTTCATGCATGTACTTATGAGAGAATCTATACTTGCCTTGTGTTCACTTACTGGTCAAACAATTTATTACACAGTGAGATGATGAAGAACATCCCTTACACCATTCATGACAAATGAATCAAATCACTTATTTGCCTCTACCTATCTTAATGTTGTCTCTAGAACTCTCCAGTGTTTCTCTGTGAAAAGTTTGATTATTTTAGACAAAAGTACACTTTCTTATCCTACACTCAACATAACCACCCCAACATTGCTTCTGCCATTTTTACAGGTAAGTTCTACAGGGAGTTTTCAGTCACCCAAATAATTGTAGCAGGCAACCCACCTCTAACAGCCATAGTTTATGAGCCACTAACTGAAATGTTCCAACAGACTAAGTATGGAAAGAGGAAACAACTGCTCTCTACATCTTTATATCCTCACCTCTTCCAAGTCTAAATGCCAACAGTTTTATTGATATTTCCTATACTATTTCTGCATTAACCCTTTCCAGGAAAATGTTTTTATGTATTTCAAGTCTTTTCAGAGCATCTAGCTTATCATGCAAATGACAGTCAGCATAGAAAATAATATTTATATATACACTTCTCAGCATCTCAAATTGCACTAACTCAGAGCAAGTTCACTGTTTGTTTTGAACAAAAGTGAGAATAAGAATCAGAGCTCTTTTAGAAACAATATATAGGTTCCAAAAAGGTGAGACACATCTAGCTTTTACATTATTTTACACATTCTTTTACAGTACACTTCAGAAAATCATTTCAGAAAACTTTAAAATCTGGAGTTTCAGAGTGGTCTCATATCCAAGTATGCTCTTAGACTCATTTCACAGAGATAAGCAAACATTAATGGCTGAAGTCAAGTTACACAGGTTTGTGACTGTCCCAAACCCACATTTTAGATTATGACATTAGCTCTTTGCTTTCTCAAGAAACCACTTATCTCTCAGTGGCGACAAAGTATTTTCAATGGGGTGCCCACAGTCAGACACATAAATCCATGCTGAGATGCATGAAGATTATCAGAAGTGGGCAGCCACTAAAACATCTACAAATCAGTGGTGCATACTGACTTCAAGGCACACTGTAAAACTAAGTTCTGCTAAAAGCTAGTAATTTTTGGGCGGTTGGGTTTTGTTGTTTTTTTTTTTTCAAGAGGCCAGTGTTTTCAGGAATTTGAAGACCTAATACCATGCTAAATGGTGATGCACTACCATCACAAGAAAGATGCAGCTACTACATCAGAGTTGGAGCAGGAAAAGAGGAAGTTTAATTTTCCTTTCAGTTTATATAGATTTTTCAGAAATGAGACCACTTTGGAAGACTGAGGTTCAACCTCTTCAATTCCACTGGTCTGAGAAAATGTTCATCAATTGACCCTCCAACCAGGAGGAAATGTCAACAATAGATTTCGTTAGGTAAACAGCATAGAATTGTTTATAGTAAGTGCGTGAGAATCTGACTCCAAAATATATAAACTACCAGAAGGCTTAGCAAGAATAGCAAGAGAACAGGCGACAAAATGGTATGTTCAAAAATAACCAAATTAGTAATCCATGTAAACTCTAAAAATGTTATTCATTCTGTCACTGGACAGCTGTAACAGTTACATAGTAGGCTATATTCATCTTCTCCTACTGGCAACCATGGAATCAAAAGTTCATTGCTTTATTCACAAATACGAAAAGGTTTTTTGTTTTACTGCCATCACTGAAGAGCTGACAAGATACACAGGTATTAAACAAGTCCTCAGGCAGAATACAACTCTAAGCAAACTAGAATATTCAACACAGCATAGTTTATTTGCACAGATAATCAACCACGACTTTTTCTGGACTACAAAACTGGATGCCGGCTTACTTGTGATAAGCCATAGAGTACTATAACATGTTAGCTCATGCTTGGTGGCAACAGGTTTGTTTTCCAACGTTGTGTAATCCAAATTCCTTTTCTAAGAGATGATTTTGAGAAGCACTATTAAAATGGGATAATTAACGATAGCACTGAATACTACAGAAGTAATTTTTTTTTTTTTGTGGTAAGCTTCAAACATTAAAAGTATCAATTTATAAAGAACTAATATGATTTTAGGAATGGGAATCTCTGCTAGTGCACTAAGTTTCTGCTTACATTACAATCAGGTCAGTGTACCCAGCTGTAGCACATGACAGAGATTTTAGGAACACAGTTAAGGTCACATTTACAATACAAATTGGGAATGTGTTGCAACTGCATTCTTTGATTTGATTGTAATGTAGATGACTGTAAAACTAATTAAACATCATCTACTGTTCACAGGAGAAACCACCAGCTGTTGCTTAAGTACACTTTAAAGACAGTTTTGTATGAAACAGGTTATGACATGGTTTCACCAACCAACAAGGACTGAGATTTTTCTATGTTATAACAAGATTCTTTAACACACTCAAAATATATTTAATACAGGTTTTGCTATCAAGGTGCTAAGCCACTTCAAAATTCCTTGCACAGTTTCATAATAAAAGTCGCCTATATTTTGACATAGATAAAGTCAGTTTTCCTCTGCTGGTAGCTAACCATTTGGTCAAGCTGAATGGTGTTGGGCTTTATTTTCACAAGGGTTTGAGAAAACATTCAGGCCTACCAAATCCAAAATTTGGGTAAAAAAATTAAATAATGTCTCTCTCCTTTATGTTGCTTTCATCTGGAAATCAAAAAGCACCTTTATAAGATCACTATCATCATCTCAATTTTCAGACATGAAAACAGACACAGGGATGTGCTGATACCTGCCCAACATCAGCCAAAAATCTGGTAGCTAAGGTAATTGAGGTACAGTTCAGTGCCAGTGAGTTATTTCCCATTTGTTGAGATGTTTCTATTTGTATGCTATTTGGATATTTATTCTATTTTGTAGAGCACTTAATACAATAATCCTGG
This sequence comes from Cettia cetti, assembly GCA_013401135.1. Taxonomy (NCBI): domain Eukaryota; kingdom Metazoa; phylum Chordata; class Aves; order Passeriformes; family Sylviidae; genus Cettia; species Cettia cetti. Next base: position 72,179 of record VZUI01072564.1, read on the forward strand.
TGGTACTGTGGATCCAGTATAAAAATTTAATTATATCAGAGCAGAGGAAATATTTTTGAGATAGACTCCATAAATCATTATAACAAGTCAATAAAATCTCTAAATATAATTTAGAGGTGTCGTGTTTTCAGGTAAAAAAAAAAATGCTGCAAAATTCCCTAGCAACATAGAAAGACAGTACATAATCCAGTCCACATATGACTGATAAAAGATTAACCATCAAAGTTCTCTGGACAAATTTGAACCAGCATAGGTATTTGGAACCAAATCAATAATTTGTATCATTTTTACCTTCAATTCTTGAAACAGTTTGTGTAACACCTAAGCTAGTTTTTGTCTTTTATTAAATCACTCCCCAACTAGTGGATAAGAATGGTTAGTTTTAATCTCAAATTCATATACTCCTGAATGCTCTTGAGGAACAAAGATATATGTAAAGATTGCAGGTTTTAATGGTCCTAGAAAAAGGCAGTAGCACCAACACAGTACATTTGCATATGGAAACCTCTTTGCAGGAACTGGCTATAATGCCTGGGAAGTTTGGAGTTTTAAAGCACCTACTGCTACAGTCTCTGAAAGTCTAATACAGATATTAATCACTGCATTAAATAATCTCATGAAAAGTGATGATCATCACCCTTCCTAGTTTTGGGAGCTTCTCTTAGTGGGGTAAATTTGCAATGCATTTTATTTTGCAGAGTTTGTTGAGCTGAACTTGCTCTTGCTGAGAAGCAGCAAGATTTTATTTTTTCTAGTTAATTTTATTTCGTCTAGGGGATCCCGATCCTGCAGGTAACCAATCCGTCAAATCTCCCCCCCCAGTCTTCCCATCCTTCCCCGTGTCATTGATTCTTGCAACATTGTTTCCTTTGCCATTAAGCTCCCTAAATATGTTTACTTCAAATGCAGAGGGACCTGAGAAAGTGAAAGCGACCAGCTGCAAACTAGGAATCCGACTAAAAGGGTTTAGGGAGCCAGCACACCACCTTGAGGCACAGATGCAAAAGTCAGTATTTACTGTGTTAAAAACAACATCCTTACACCTGGCCCATCATAGGGAGGACAGGACAGCAACCAGTTAAACCCTAGTCTTGATGTGTACTAGCCTCTTTTGCAGCTTTCTACTCAGTAAGGTAATCCTTTTCTGTATCAGTTCAGAGCACAGCAGCTCCGTGATCCATTTTGTCAACTCATTCTGACACCTGATATTTCTTCCAGATTGTTACACTAAGCTCTCGTATCTACACATGGTAAAGTACAATTCAAGTTTAAATCCTAAGTGGTGTCACTTCTTGGTGCCTCAGTGTAGCCATATGTAAAATGGGGATAATTACTTACTTCATTTAGGTGTGGTGCTTGTAAAATGCTTGAGAGTCTCAGATGAAAAGGAGTGCTTGCAAAATGTAATTATAATATTATTATGCCAGAGGTAAGGCATAGGCTTGTGATTCCATGTACAGTGTTTAAATACAATTACTTATCTATCAAAATCAAGAATCTGTGCTATTTCTCTCTCTCTCAGCTCCTGATCCTCTTACCAATAATAATCTGAGTAATCTTGGCTCCAGTGAATCTGCTCACTTACTCCTTCAGTAAGGTGTACAAGAAACAAACAGTAACAGCAGCTCCAAAATAGTATCAATTCTCATTTATCTCTTTTTTTAATAATTTCCCCTGTTTGCAAGAGTCCTTAAGTTCCTCAAAGTGTCACAGTTGTTTTAAAGGGATACCTGACTTTGACATTTCTGTAGATGCCCATTGGTACTAGACATGTATGTACACACTTTCTAGAATGTGGATTGGTTTTGGAATGTGGATAATTTTAAATTTAGTTTTTCAGGTAAAATAATTTTGCATATTGCCCATTAGCTATGATGCACAAGAGCATCTACACATAATTTTTAATATTCACATTGCTCTTAAGCCTACTTGATTTGGTGTGATATATTCAACACCGTTGGTAGCCTCAACCTTCCTGATAGTATTCCTACAGTGTGACATGTTCCCTCCTCCTTTTGTCATTTACACCAGGCATCAGATGGCCTTTCCCACACCTGCCAAGTCCTGGGCATTTTGTGTCATTACAAACCACCACGTTTTAGGCCAACTTAAGGTTTTCTTCTGCTTGCTTTCTAGCAAGGCATAGAAGCATGATGGTGGCATAATGAGTATTTTTCGACCAAGGGTATTTTACCCTCTGTGCAGCTGAAGAGCAGGGATAACCACACTTCTAGAAATGAGGGTCACACAGTAAGCAGGAGACCGAAAGGGCTGAGATGGGAAGAGCGGAAGCAAACACAGGGAGCAATGGAGAGAAACGATGCTGTGGTGCAAGGCTGCAGGAGATGGACTGGGAGTTAAGAAAGGGCAGAAAAGTGGATACAGAGAAGCAGGGCGGCACCGCGCCTTCGTACCGGAGGGCTGGAAAGAAGAACTCAGGCGATTCCAGGCCCACGTGTGCAGAGCCTATCTCAGCTCCCCGCCTGCCCCTTCCCAAAGTCTGTCTGGGGATGCTCCCCCAGCTCCGCGGTGCTCCCGGGCGGGCCGGGCCGACACGTGCGCGGATCCCCATGGCGGGAGGGCAGGGAAGGGGCAGGGAAGGGGCAGGGAAGGAGGCAGGGAAGGAGGCAGGGAAGGGGCCGGCGCCCGCACCTGGTAGCTCTGCCCTCCTCGGCAGAGCCGCCGCCGGCACCCGCCCGGATTGGCAGGAGCCTGCGCCCTCCTCTTCCTCCCTTCTTTTCCCTCCTCCGCGGGGTGGGTTTCAACCCTCCTCCTCCTTCCTTGGGGAGGGGGTAAGAGTTAAGAAAAAAAGAGAAAAAAAGAAAGAAAAAAAAAAAAGAAAGAAATAAGGAGAAAGAGAAAAGAAATCCCA
>VZUI01072569.1:0-31539 GCA_013401135.1 Cettia cetti
AAAAAAAAAAAAAAAAAAAAAAAAAAAAAAAAAAAAAAAAAAAAAAAAAAAAAAAAAAAAAAAAAAAACCCAAAAAAAAACCCTACCAGAACAGGTTATGCAAGGGAATTCAATTTTCTTTATATGCAAGTATTTTTAAATTTGCTGAATACTTTAAAACATTTTTGCTTCACATTGCAAAGCTAACATCATGTCTTTAGAAGGAGAAGGGTAGAAGGGAGCAATGTAAACATGCAAATCTGGACATTGCATTGATGAGATAAACCAAAATGGTGTAATTAATAGCTTTTGTATATTAGTATTTTTAGAGTGGTGTGTTTCATTGCTCTTACTAGGCTTTAAACTGCCTGAAACTGTGAAAGCCTATATTCAATGTCACAGATGTGTGTGCAGGAGAATGCAAGCGGGTTGACATGTACTTGTCAGTGTCAGCTGAGAAAAGAGATGGCATGGATTGTTCAGTGGAACAATGAAGGAGGTGGTGTCTCTGGGACAATAGCATTAGCTGGCAGAGCAGATGGACTGCTAGCTTGGGAGGTCTAACTAATCCTCTGTCAGAACAAAGAACAAGAGTTTATGCTTTACTTGGCATAAAATCTATGAAAGTAAACCAGAAATTGGGATGTATCAGGAATCTTTAGTTAGGGCTACCAATTTCAATAATTTTGCCTGTAAAGGCTGTTTGAAATGTTCTATGAGTGAATGTATCAGCACACAGATTCATTACTGTTAAGCAAATATAGAAATTTTCAACATATGAGTAAACTCTCCTAGTGAAAACATAATTTCTTAAATACAGAATCTTTACTAAGAGACTGTCTTCAGTTCTTTATAACTTTGCCAAAATTGACTTATCTGACATTTTCTCTTGCCAAGATTTGCCTAGCCTTAGGTTTTTAAAAATATCTAGAGGCAAAATGTATTATTAAATAAAAATTTTAAAACTCTTGTGTCTGTTTACTACAGCAAATGTAGCCCCTCCATGCTTTGAAAAAAAAATGAACCTGGAATTGGTAGAAATGTATCTTTTTGCTCTTTCTTTGAGAAAACCCACTCATATTTAGTCCACTCATTCACATTGAAAAATACCTCAGTTTGCCCTGGCTCAGTAGCAACACTTGCATTTGGCAGTTGAAGTCTGTGATTTGTGCCTGAATTGAGATTGCTTTTTCTCTCAGAAATCACTGGTGTGACCTGACTGCACATGAACCATCCCTAAATAGAAATATCTGTGGATATGAGGGTGAGCAGTTCTTCAAGTATGGTACTTGCAGAGGGCTCTTGGTCTCCAGAGGAAGATTCTCTTCCATGTTTTCAGTAGTTGTCCAGTTGATGTCCAAAAAGAACTGACAATTGCAGTCTGGCTTGGTTGCAGTGAGATGCGGAGTCAGTGTGGAGTAGAAAACAGATAATTTGTGTGGAAGAGATACCTCATTCAGCAGGAGCCACCGGAGAGTCAGTGTGGCTCATGGATAGTGGCAACTGCAGCTGCAGCTAGGCAGGAATGTTAAAACCGGAGGTAAGAGAAAAGGTAGCAAATTATATTGGCATGGTAAACAGGACTTAAGGATCTGGAAGAGCAATAGCAGAGACTGGACTGGAATGGTCACTGAGGAAAATGTTAAAGAGAAGCTCAGCAGTGGACAACAACTATGAACTAGAAATTCTGAGTTAGAAAATATTCATGAGGGCAAATTGGAATGGTGGAAGCTTCCTTTTGTAGGATTGCTCTGATACTGAAAGTGAGAAAACCAGGTCAGCTGCCTCTGCCAGATATGCTGTCATCCTCTTCATTGCCTGGAAAATGAATTAAGGAAAGAGTATTTTTTTATGCCTGAAGTCATCCTGGAGACACATGACTTAAATGAAGCTCTCATTTCAGCAAAGTCTTGTGTTTCTTATTCCCTGTGTGACAGCTTGTGATGCAGTAACTCTGATGTGCAGAATGCCTTTGCACTTGCCCCAGCAGCTGAGGCCAAGGGGTATCTGTTCAGACCTTACGGGAGGCTGTGAAGTGCCAACCACTGGGAGAAGTGAGACCCTGGAGCTCTGAAATTCATTTTGCTCCTCTCTTTCAGTTTCAACAGATGCACATCAGCCTTCTTTTGTGAAACATACCCATCAATGCTACCACATACTGCACAGTGATGATGTGTAGATAAATCTGTTAATATTTAGAAAGAACTAAAAAGCTACAGTGGGAGAATCAGGAGCCCCCGAGGAAGTTAATATCTTCGTATCAAGAACAGCATGCTGGAAAGGGTGTGGGGTGTATTCACTGAATAGTGAGGATAAAATAAGCACAGACAAGCTGCTGTTTGACAAGCAGTGTGTGATCTGTGCACTCACTGAGAAGAAATTGCAGATATCATCTGCAATGTTTATGTACAGAGAGAGAAAAATAAAATAGAGTATTTGTTATTCTGACATTCCCTAATTTCTGGTTACCTGATTTTGTAGTATTAACTTCTGTAAAATTTCAGCAGTGAAGCTTTATAGTTCAGGCTAGGCCTGCTACTCGTCTTTCTTACTCCAGAAGGCTTTCTTAAATAAACAAACTCTCAAAAAAATCCAGCCAAAAAAATCCAGCCTACCCACCACAAAAATCCCTGCTTGCTGGGAAGGAGTTAAATAACAGGCCCCTTTTCTGTCTACTTTGCTAATCTGGGCACTGTGTTAGATTTACAATTGCCTATGAGGTTATCTACCCTGTTAAAGCTCAGAAGAATTTTCAGTGATGCTCATTTGTAGTTATACCTGCTGGGGAAAGAAAGAGCTTGTGCAATTACAAGTTCTCTTATAACCATTGCTTATCTGAGTCTGCCTCCGAGTCAGGAAGCCTTTTCTGGCTTGAGCAGTGCAGTGAAGAATGACTCTGCTGCCAACAGAATGGAAACTCAAAACGAGATTGAGTTTAAATCCACAGCTGGGACTTGAGCACTTGGCACCAGGGATCATAAGGTCATTGCAGTAAGACAGGGAACATGCATGCATAGTGTCTAAGAAACACATCAGCTTGCCAGCCCTCACTGCAGATTTTCACTCTCTAGTTTATGTGAGCTGTATAATAGATACCCATTTTTTCAACCTGCAAGAAAGCCCCAAGTCTGTATGATTTTTTTTTTTTTCATTTTTATGGTCAGACAAAAATATTTACCCACAGTAAATATTTATTTATTAGAGTTGTCACTTCTGACACAATGGAAAATGGATTTTTATATTCTTTTTGACAATCAAAAGATACAAAATGTCCTATGAGATATGACTATATTGTTCAGGTTAACAAAACTCATGTAAATGAAGGTAACTTCTTTTTTAAACATGGTTTGGGATTTGTGTATATCTTTTAATGCCTTGCGGATTCCAGATTGCATGACCATTGCATTTAGTAATAATATTAAATTCTGGGATAAAATACAGATTGTTTGTAAAGGTAAAGCTTTATTAGTAGACAGTTGCAGTCTTACAGATTTTCTTTTCACTGTTTATTCCATGTTAGATGTATTACCCTGCATTATTCTTGATTAATGACCAAAAGAGAAATTGGTTCTTTTTAAAGAGCCCATATGACCTCTGAAACTGGAGGTGCATATTAATCTTACAGCCAATAATCCTGCCTGAAAAATACATAAAATGCATTTTAATAGAATCAGAAGTAGTAATTTCTTTCAGTGAAGGAAAGGTGAAAGCCTCACTTAGGCAGAAAGCAGAAACCAGTCTTGCTTCAAGGGCTTGGGGTAAAATGTGGTAGTGTACAGGAAAACAGGCATGGGAGCATATTTGGGAATCTGGAGATTAAGTTGGCAGGAATAGAACTGTTTGGTAAGAATGTACTAATAGGAAAAAACATTTAGTTGACATTTATAATCTCTTTGTAACTTCAGTAATTGCTAATGCACGATCTCCCAGCCACTGAGCATGTTTTGTCTGTCATCTGATAGGTATGACAAAGTTGACAGAGCTTAGATGTACATACTTCATACAGTATATAAACTATACTTTTAGACATCTGAATCCTCGCAAGAGAGAGCTGATGAATCCCCTAAGCTTTGAAAAACAGAGCTTGCGTGGGATAATTGAAATGCCAGACATAAAGCCATATTAAACTGAGCTTCATCAGTTAAGCCTCTCACAGAGCTGCCTGTGCTGTATAAAAACCAGCAAACAACCAACTGGTATTCTAACTTTCAGATGATAAGATTGATTTATTTTTTTTTTTTTTTTGTAAAAAGAGGAGTAACTAGGATCTAAAAATGCAAATAATGCACACCAAGGATAGACTAAATGTGTGAAGGAAACTGTAAGAGCTCCAAAAGGTAGAGCTGAAAGCTCTATCGTTTGATTTAAATAGAGTTTAACACTGGAGACTATTAAAAGAAAAATGAATACAGATTTGGGAATCTTATCACTTGAAAAAACTTTCAGTTTTCTCAAATGATAAGATGGATGGAAAACCAACCCTTTATTCAGCAATTTGCTGAATAAAAAATTAAAAAAAAAAAAAAGGAAAAAGTGTTTCAAGAGTATTGGCACATATTGTTCTGAATTTAAATGGGCTCCCTGCAGTTGCTCAGTGAAGCTGGCATTCTTGACAAGCCAGCAACTTCAGTTTAGTGATCAGCTACTTTGGGTTTTAGGATCTGTGACTCTGATAGGAATTGGGATGCTTCAGGCAGTCCCCTCTGCAGAATGAGAGACAAGTAAAGGGAGATTTGGAGCTCTCAGCACTTCCATTCTCCAGGCTCCTTGACAGAACACCCCTGGCATGACTAACTGCTCTTATGGGAGTTCTTAGAACACTTTTGGAATCATCGGCAGTTCATCTATGCAGCAAACAAAAACCCAAATGTTTGTTGAGGTCAATGAATACATTCAGAGGATCTCCTCAGGGAAGATGAATGGAACTTGTAGTAATGAGGAAAATGTCATTTTTCAGTGACTTTCCCATAATTTTTTTCTGTTTTTGTAATGGTGTCTTCTTAACTTTGCTTGACAAAGCTTCACACCTATTCCAAAGCTATTCAAACTTTCTTTTATGCTGAAAAAATTTGACTGCCAAGTCCAGAATTTATTCAGTAAAATAAACTTTTCTGGCCATGATATGTTGCAGCATCTTCACATTTATTTAAATCCTTCTCTCTCTTTTTTTTTTTTTTTTTTTTTTTTTTTTTTTTTGGCAGGAAAGTTCTGCCTGAAACTTTCTGTGCTTCTTGAAGTGGTGATTAAAGGCTCCCAATTCAGATACTGATGTGCTGCTAATAGGTCATACTCTCCCTTATCCCTGGTTAAATTATTTGTCCATTTCTTTTCACATGATGTGATAGTATCCGTTTAGCAGTTTGCCAACCTGCTTCCACTTGGATCACTGTTGCACCATTTACTGACAAGCAGGACACCTGTAAAATAATTAACTTAGTTTAACCTTCACTTTAAACAATGTTCTTACGAAAAAGGCTTTATTATTCTGCCAAGTGACTAACACACAGCATCTGCATAAGTATCAAGGTAAGAAATATGAACCTGTGTTTGCCAGCACTAATTTATATTGGCAAAATGAAGATCAGGCTCTTAAAATATATAGGACAATGACCATTAAGGTCCCACCTCTTAACCTTTCACTCTGGTTTCCACCTATATGTATTAACCATGGTGCTTTCTTTCATTCTGATTTGGTTTTTATTATGTTCTCCCATCAGCCTTGCAGTCATGCTGCTTTCAGTGGCTTCAATGTGCAAAATACACACTCTTGCAATAATCCACATTTTTTTTTATTCCATTTCAGGGGCACGGGAGTTTGAAGAGAAGCATTCTCTTCATGCTTTCTCTAGCAACAGGTTACAAATTATCATAGACTGCTATTGTAGGCAGAAATGTACTATAATAACAAAAGAGTATTGATAGATGAAGGAATTCATTAACTGTTTGTGACTGTCATCTCTCATCTGTGGTGCACAGCTTTCACTATATATTCTGCCAAACAAACCATAGCTCACGGACACTCACAAGAAACAGTTTCGGGAAGCTTCACTCATACAGAATACCTTTGTCTGCTAAAACTATTGTGGAATTATGCTGCTGACATTTCAGCTATTGAAAGTGGCCTTTCTTTGCTCTAATTAGTCAGCTGAGACTGTCAGCTTTTCCTGTGGAGTGAAATTTTTATGAGATTTATAGTGGCCTCTTCTTCAAGAGGAATTAGTTGTGAAAGGACACGTCTGAGTAGGAAAATTTGCTGCTATGTGAACCATTCAGGTTGTGTTTGAGAGTGTGAGGAGTGCTGTAAAAGACACACTGGCACAGGACGGATGGTTTCACAAAATCATTGCCTTCGTATCTTCCAGTAGATCCATTCCTTATTCAAATCAATAAAATAGCCATCCACAACTTTCATTAAGCATGAGCCAAATGTCACTTTAAGTTCAGTGTTTACACCTCTTGAGAGAACAAAATCTTGAGAAATTTTCGATAAAAGTAGACAGAAGGGTGGTATACTAGCAGTTGTAATTTTGTTGGTGAGGAAAACAAATGCAGACATGACATATATGAAAATCAGAGCTCAGGGTGTAGAGTGTACTGTGAGACCTTCCACACAAGATCATCTCTGATTGTCAGTGACACTGGATCCTAAAAATCAGAAACAAGACAGCTTGCCAAAGTCATTGCCTTAGTATCTTCCAGTAGATCCACTCCTTGTTCAAATCAATAAAATAGCCATCCTCAGCTTTCATTAGGCATGAGCCAAATGTCACCACCCCCTAAAAGTGTGCTGCAAGATTCCAATATGTAGCTGCCTTCTGCTTATATTCCAGTAAACTTGTGAGAAGTTCACTTTAAACCAGATTTTCTTCCTGTTCCTTGCTTCCTTATTCTCCTTTCTTTGCTAGTAAGGGTTTAATTTTCACTAGCTTGCCAAAAGCATAATTATGCTTGCTGTATATAAATACCCAGTGGAGATCAGAAGAGAAGACAGAAAAAGTAATTTTTAGAATTCTAAAAAAAAAAAGTCAAATGTAAACTGAAAGTGCCAACTGTATTGGAAGTGTGTGGGCTGGATCACTAATTTCCACTAAGGCAGGCTTCATTCAAGGGGAAAATATGGTTAAATTAGATACACTTAGGTAATGAATTCTTTCATATCCCTAATGAGCACTTCAGATTACCGGCTATTAGAATTCTAGTATACCTAACCTAAATTTGGATGGGATACTGCCTACACAGCTCTCAGGAAAAAGAATTAAATTCACTTCTTAGTATATGGGCAGTTAGTTTGACTGTATAATGTTGTATGTTATAAATGCTGTCAGTTTAAATAGGATTTAACTATCTGTATACACAGAAAATACAGTCTGGATTACATGGAGAGTCTTAGTTCTTTGTGTTAATTTGTGAGTCACTGAATTCTTGTGAGACAACTTTAGCAAATTGAAACTGCAGCAGCTCCAGTGACTTTCAGCAAGCTCTGCTTGCTGATCTGTGCTTGGAAAAGAAAATAACAATTCTGCACTTAGTACGTACTAATTTTAAAGTTTTCAGGACATTCATCGATCATTTTCTGTAACCTTTGATGGACAATATGGTCTGTGGGTTGGACAATGCAACCACAGATTCACAACTTAGATTATTTATAGTTATATTTTGATACGGGCTGTGTTTCTGTTAGCATGACTTCAAGAAAAAGAAAAATGCTTTTAGATCACCAGGGTGAAATTCATGTGGTGTGATCTTTAATCCCTTGGAGTGAATGAAAAAAAAAACCCTAAAAAACTCCTGTTAATGTAAATGGACCTTATACTAGAATGAAAACCATCTCCTTCAAAGTTCTTCTGAGCTCTGCAGCTGCTTATTTTTATAGATTTCATTTTCTCTAATTCTTTTACTAAGGGTGTCTAGAACTGATCTATTTTTCTCTATTTTGCCCTAATAGCTTTCTCCTACTGGGCTTTTATTCTGGATCTCACTGTTAACTTCTGTACACCTCTACAGAGTCAAATCCTTATCTTTTGTCTTCAATCATATAACTCTTCAAAACCCATCCTTCTAATCGATCTTTAGGGAGAACCCATTGATTTCAAGAAATCTGAAAAACAAATATATTAGTCAAATGCATAATATGGTTAATTACTTTCACTGGAAAACTGGTTTTCTAGCACACTCAGGAATATTCTGATTTCCCATGTGGTTTTTCCTTATGCCACTTTTTTTGTGTTCTCCTCTATTTTTTTTGTTAATTGGCATTAAAGATCTTCTGCATTTAGTTTAGTATCACTAAAATTTTTACATTTTTACAGAAGGTTTTTTCACTTTATTTCCCTATAATGTGCGATTCACACGTGGGGTTAATATCTCTTAGAGTATAGAAACCCATTAGTTCTTAAAAATACTCTGCTGCTAATATAGTGCCGTGCTTTGCTTTTATCAGGTAGTGATAACACATGTACAAATTTATTTGAATGTCTGGCCAAAGTCAGAATGCTAATATTGCAAATAGGAATAAATTGCCCTGTAATATTTTCTGGTTTTTGAAAATTTGTTTTGTGTTACTCTGTGCAAATATAAGGAATCTTTTTCACTACTTGCTGTGGAAGAAGGGTTCAATGGGAGAGCACTTACAGGTGGATAGGAGTTCATTTTGAGCCCCTCTGCATATACTAAATGCTAATAAATTAGTTGAAAGGAAAATATACTTCTGTATCCTGTTTGCATTAAAATTTATGCCAGCCTTTCCCTTCTGTGTCAGTTCATGAGTGACATTTGAACAATTTTTATTCACGTGTGGCATATCTACACTGTCTCTGGATTTCTCTTTAAAAATAATAACAACCTCTTCCCCACCCCCTCCTGAAACCCACAAACCCAGAACAATTCCATAACTATGCCATTTTCAAAGCCCTTTCTGTCACCACTGGAAGGATATACACAAGTCATTCTTTTGTTATATAGAATTGATCTTGTACCTTATTTGCTAGAATTTTGCATACATATCAAGGTTATTTTGTTATAAACAAAACCGACCAGCATGCTTTTAATGGTGAAATGTTTCAAATATCATTTGTCTATTATCACCAGAATGGTACCAGAAAATAAGGTTGTTCAGTTTTTAGCAAATCCAGTTAGACACTAGATCTTGGTTTATGTCTCTGTACCATCACAAAACCCAAAAAACTCTATGAAATTGCACTAAGATTTTTTTGTGCATATAATGCTTACATTTTTTTTTCCTACTTGTACTTTGCAATCAAGGTTAAAAGTAAAAGGAAACAGTTAAAAGACAAAAAGTTAAAAGACAAAGGAAACAGATCTAGAAATATTTGAAATTACAGGCTCAGATTTTCCTTAGCTGAGTTAAGAGCTCAGAGTTAAATACAAAGGGGTTATTATGGATCTGCTTACTAATAACTATGATTATCCCAAATGAAAAGAGTAATTGTTATATATAAATTGCAAATGGGTCTCACAAAACACCATGTTTTCTCAGGACCCATGGGCAATGCAAATATAACTGGGTAGTTGTTCTAATAAGTCTTACTGAACATCTATTCCAGCAACTTCCTTTTTTTGTCAAATTTGTGAAACCAAGCACTTATAGATGACAAAAATATAATGATAAGAAAAATTAGGGCTGCTTGGCATAAGATAATATTGAATGCAAGACATTTGCAAGATCTTCTCTTCAAGATCAGAAAGTTGTTGGTTATCATTGGGTATATTTCAACAGGAGATCTGTTTTTTATTTTTGTCTTGAGAGGTATTTCTCTTTATGGTTGACATCTAACTTTCACATCAAACCTTCACATGTGTAAACAAGATCAAAAGTTTTGAAAAACTTCAAATTCCTCAGTCAGCATTTCCTTTATGAGCTCAGACATATTATTACTTTACATAGCATGGTGTGTTTTTCCCCCTGTTTCCTGTTAGTTATTTTTCATAACCATTAATGGTGTTACAACCTTAGAAAAGGAGCAGCATCAGAAAATGGGGTAAACGAATGATCTGGATTAAAAGGCCTGGATGTAAAGGTATAGCTTCCATTGATCAAAAAGAAATAGAATGATTTGGATTGTCATACTCTGCTGCTTTTCAGGTCTCGAACTGCTTTATTTTTTTAAAGGTAACAGTAGTTTCTCATGCATAAACCTGCAATTTGGATAATCTATGCAAAATCAAACCTAGAGGCAGGAAGATAATCAGCAGGGATGCTTCTGGGAGGCAGAGGAATTGGGCTGTAAGGAATCACTGAGAAATATTCTAAGGAAAGGGGAGTCTTTGTGTTCAGTTCCTGCACAATTGCACAAAGCTGCTTCACAGAAGCCCTTGTTTAATTTTGTTTTACTTTCTTTTATAGATAAAGACAGCATCAGAAAATGAAAAACCATTAAAATCTTAAAATTATATGATGCGTTTTGAACACCATAGTCTCTTCTGTCATTGAAGGTCAGATTTTTTTATTTTTTTTGATACAGTATGATTCCATCACGTTTATGGAAGTTTGTCGCCATCAACAACGTTGGATTTGCAGTGATTTATGCCAGCTATAACTGGTTTTCAAACTGAGTTCCCTAATTTTATTTTCACTTTTTCTTAAGCTATTCAGAAACTGTTTAAGTAAAATGGCATATTTCTTCCTCTGATATTTGTCCGACTTTAAATAGTTAAAGCTGACTCCCAAGTAAGCCTTTTTTAATATACAAGCCTTTGTGATATGCATTTAGGTGTTGTCTGTTTCCATTTTATTAACTTGTTGTGTAGTTTATCTAACTTCTCCGAGTTGAGCTGAAAGACTTGTGTTTGGAGCTGTAGCTATCAGTGGAAGTAAATGAGTTGCCTCTAGTTACAACGCAGGGTTTTTTTGAGGGTTTTTTTTTTACCCCTTAAGCAGCAGTAGTCAGGAAGCCTGAAACAGGATAAAAAAAAATCAAAATAATTGGATGTAAGAAATCTGAAGGTACAGCAGAGATGTCTTCTTTTTTTTTACAGGTAACTGTAGAATTTGAATAATTTAACCTTTAAAATGTTGTTTATTCTGTTGTGATCAAGAGGAAAAAATGTCACTCCTTTCTTTTGCTGATGCCATTTACAGGGTATGATTACAGATGCATGGTGTAGGTGCTTGTGTACAAGGGGCCTTCATCTCAGTGAGGAGCTTTACTCTGGGAAACAAATCAACCAGAATACTTAAAAAAAAAAAAAATCACACTTGGATTTATTTTTCATTACTCTGGGCATTTAGAAGCTAAAGAGTTTGCCTTGCAAAACTAGATATGAGAAATCTGTCATAACTTATAAGAAGAGTTTTTTTGGTTTATTGCCCAAATCTTGACCATTTCCATGCTTTTTTAAACAGATATTCGTGGTCATCCCATCTCTTGTACTCTGGAATTAGTTGCTGCCTGGGTGCTGTTTGTGACAGCGGCTTCCTGTGGGCTGGGGCTTGCAGCTGGGGTTCTCCTCTTGGGGAGGCAGGGCAGGGTCCCCGTTGCCCTAGCCAGGAGCAGGACGTCTGGAAGGTGGCTGGAGCAGCCTGAGCCCTGGGCATCAGGCCCTCCTTGGAGGGCGGATGAGGCCAGGCTGGGCATCAGCCCAAGGTCTGGACTAGTGGCAGGAGAGCTGGGTGCAGACAGGGCTGTTGATGCAAATGGTGCTTATGAGTAGGTAGCATCTCTTCTTCACACCAGGTGATGTTCATTTGTGTTCCCTTTCCTGAGTGCACAGTGGCCCACACCACTGAAATTGCAGTTGTGTGTGACTAAAGCAAGAGGCATTGGGATGATCAGTTCTAGCTGCCATGAAGTGTTCTGGTACCATTTTGTTCACCTCCAGAAGTTTGAAAATTGCTGTTGTGTTGCTTTTCTCTGAGGAGATACATTTCAGACTGTCATTGTTACACTGCGTATTAGTAGTGCTATGTGCTGCCTGGTACTAGCCTTTGTGGAGCCTTATTCACAGTGTCATGCCCATATGGGATTTGTCAGCACTGCTTCACCACTTGTGGGAAGATGGTGGTGTGCTGTCATTAATATTCCTATTCTGGGAAAGCCAACAGAAAGTGTTCGTGGAAAAGTGTGAATAAATCAAGGAACAGATCTCTTATCCAGAACTTTGTAGTAGAACTTTGTGTGCTTTGAAATGTAACCAAAACATTAAAAAAAAAAGAAAAAAAAAAAAAAAAAAAAAAAAAGGCTTCACATGTTACCCTTGTGACTTCCAGAAAAAATGCTGTGTTTTCTGGAACATATTGCTTTGGCAGGTCTAGAATATATATTCTGTTCTCTGTCGCACCACTGCAGATAGTCCACTGGAAGTACTTTGCTTTCTGTGTGAATCATGGCCCGTAGCATGCCTTAGGGCATGGCACTTGTTGGGCTCAAGTGATAGCTGAGTTACTGTATATGCACTGAACAGTTGCTTAAACTTACTTCAACATAAAACAGCACATTTACACATTAGACAAGCACAAAGTGGTCCATGTGGAACTACTTTCACTTGAGGCAAAGTGTCCTTGTAGAGTTTTGAAGTGTGAAGTGAATTTTATCATTTTAAATTGTACAAATAAGCAGAAAAGAAAGTTAATTTGTATTATTTTTCCTGTTTCAGGGCAATCAAGGGGATTTTTTTTTTTTTTTTGAAGGGTAGGAGGCTAAGACAAATTAGCCTTTTGTAAGGCTGTAAGGCAGTTTCCAAAGGAATATAAAATACAATAAAGAATGCAGGGAGTGAGCATCTCAGATGAATTGAGTACATTTATTTTGTGTTTTATTATGTGCAGCTTTTTGTTTAGATGGGTGGAAAGGAAATAATTGTGTTAGGTTCATGGTCTATCAGAAAAAGTGCCATGCATATCTCTTTTTTTCTGGGAAAATGCTAGTTATTTGATATACCAGTTGCATATTTAATATATTTCAGGATCAGTCTTACAGGTTGTAGTGTATCCTACTTGAAACACTGGCATATACAGAGGGATAGTGCAGTGTGAAATTTATCACTTTACTGTAAGGGTTTTGGTTGGGGTTTTTTTCATCCCTGAGGAGGTTTTCCAAAAAATGCTCACCAAAACATAGTAAACAAGTTCAATTATTTGGATTTGATGATTCAGGTGGAAGTATTCCCAGTATAGAATGGCAGATCTGAGAATGATTTATGAACATCAGCAGCAATTCAAAGACCAAAATGTGGTCCTTTGAGCTTTTAAGGCACTATTACTTGCAGAGGATTAAAACTTAAGTCTCTCCATGGAAGGCATTGGAATTACATCTGAGAATGAAGCCACCACATCCCAGTCACCATATTACAATAGTAAGCTGCAAGCAAAATGCCTGCTGGAACAACTGAGAAGTATTTATTTTTTGTTGTGACTATGAAAGCTTTGGCAGTTGCTTTTTCAAACCTAGAATGTCTGGGTGTCATGGAGAGCTTGGGATTGCCTAACAAGGGGTGGTCTCTACAGCTGCCTGAACTTGAATAGACAGGACAATCTAAAAATCAGCCTCTCTGGCATGTAGTTCACTGTGTGCTAAGCCCCCATTTTAATTTACAGTCCATAATATAGTTTCTCTGGCAGCAATTCATAAATCTCCACTTCATCCGTACAACTGCTGCATTATAATGGCGCTTTCCCTGGTGCTACCTCTATTTCCACGATGCCTGCCTTTTAGGACATGCAGCATTCAGCAGTAGGAATGTCACCTGATGCCAGTCCTCACAGATGCCTAGCGTTATTGAATGTGCATTGATACTTCACATTGCCATGCAGGGCCATGGTCATTAAAATTTTATCATGTAAACCCTGCTGTCTTCACCAAAGAGGAATTGAGAGCCATAGCAGAGGATGATCATGCATTTTATCAGAATCTTCTGAAAGGAAAAAAAACAGCTGGCCCAGAGCAGGAAGAAACCAGGATTGCATTTCATTTAATTTAAATATAATATAATACAACGTCAAACCCCATGAAATTGACATTTATCCACTGTAGTTAATTTTAACTTTTTCCCCAGAGTGGCTCAGTGTCCCATGGTTGCACAACAGTTCAAACCAGTTGCACATGATGTGATTTTCATATGTTTTTCCTGCAGGGCAGATATTCATCAAAGCATGCAACAGATAGATAAAGCAAAAGGCAGCAAGCTATAGATTATCACACTGATTTTTTAGGGGTCAGACTTTCAGATTAGTAGGTTTAGAGGCTGGGCCATTTGTGCTTCCTAGCACCAATGCAGGTAGAAATTGGCAGGCATGTAACTAAGCAGAGAATTCTGCGGGTGAGACAATTAAGAAGTTTCCATTAAAAAAAAAAAAAAAAAAAAAAAGAAAGGCCATTTACTGGCCAAAATCTTTTTATCTGTTCTTAGCAAAACATCAGCAGAAATATGTTTCTCCTTGTTGTGGTTTTACCAGGATTCTTTGGGTTTTTTTAATATTGTGCTTGTGTATGTGTGGTTTCCTTTTCAGTTAGAAATAAAAAGAAATAAGAGAAAGAAGATTACAGAATTAATTACTTTAAAAAAAATAGGAAATATTTATAAAATGCCTTTTCCATGTTAAGTAGGAACTACATGAAAAGGGTGAATTTGAACTGTTTTCTGAAGTGATAACTCCTTTTATTTTTTCCTACTGTCTTAAGTCAACTGATATACAGAAATTACACTTCACTGCTACTGAAGACAGAGTCCTTCGGAATTTCTCACCACCTTCTGTATTAAGATATAGTTCCCCCCGAAGAAATACTAAGAATATAACAATTTGAATTCACAGCCTGTTGCAGACTTTAGATTCACTAGTTTGCCCCTAAAGAGAGGTAAGATCTATAACCAAAAGTTTCTAGCCCATGTAATTGTTCCTTAAATGAATAAGGATAAAGGCAGAACCAGATCTCCTGCAGGTGAAAAAGTATTTCTGTTCTCATGTTTCATGCATAATGTGAACTATTTTAGTGGTAGGTGGACTTCAATGAGTAATGAATTCAGGAAAGGCAAACCAAATTTTCCTAGAAGACTGCTGTCTAGATATTCTTACTTTAAAAATAAAAAGGTGGATTTTTTTTTTTCCTGTAAAGCATTAGTACTAGTGCCAAACACTTCAAAGATACTTAAAAGAAGCAGGTGTTTCCATTATTTATTGAAATAAAGGAGCCAAAAAAAAGTTATTTTCTTATTGAGAAATAATGTTTATTCCTAGCACTGCCAGCAGTGTGTATTGTACGAATGTTGCTTCTGGACTTTTTCCTATTTTGTAAAGAAGAACTGGCTTTAGATCAGGTGGCTAACTAGCAAGTTCTTACCTTTGTAAGTGTACATATTATCACTATGATTTAGTTTCACTTAGGAGCTAAAATTGTTTCAGTGGTTGGTTTATCTTCTCATTCTTTTATAAATGAGTGCAATTCTGTTTATCTATGTGTTAGGCTAACTTTGAATACATAGAATGTTGGCTTGCCCCAAAATTTTTAGCAACTTAAGCAACAATTTATGTCAGGGAAGGGCTAGTTGTAACAATGACAAAATGTTGTGAAATGACATACAAGGAAAGATATGTTGGTGTTAAAAAATGAACTGTCCCCTGTGAGCAAGTTTATATTCTGAGCTACAGAGAGTTTTCTTCTTTCCTAATTTTTTTCCTGAGTGTGATTCTGTGTGTTCTGGAGATACTCACACTTTTACAATTCTCTTGGAACTCTCAAAAGAGGAAGTGAATGATAAAAAGAACTGTGATGCAGCCATCTGTGAAAGAAGGAACTGATTCCTCCAATGTGAAAATCTCCACAGCTTCATCTTTGTCCACCCTTGTCTTCTTCAGGCTCTCTGAGAAAGGAGGATGGAAGGTTTGGGAAGCTTTGGAGTAACTGGTGTGCTTCTTTGAGGGCTTGGTTCTGGCATTGTTTCAGACCTTATTCCTATGGCTTCAAGTGAATTAAAAATAAATAAGCAAGGGAATTTGCATGGAATATTTCTGTTTATTTTTTGTCTTTTGCTTTACTTTATGATCTAGCTTTTTACATGGATAGTAATAATTTTGGTGAGTATTATCAATTACTGAGTGAAAAATAACAGGTTGTTCTTATTAAAAAAAAATCCTATTAAAAAAAATCTTCTATACTTTCTGAATATAAAGAAACTACGAGAATGTCCACCACATGCCTACTTTCTATAAAAATCATATAGATAATTAGACTTTAGAGCTCTTATTAGTAATAGTGGACAGAGTTGTGATCAAGGGTTTTAAATCTGAAATTTGAAAATATCTTGGAACAGCTAAGGTCCTCTCCAAATATTTAGAATAATATTTTTCTTGCTTGTGCTTGTAGGAATGATTCGTGTACTTGTAGCTGAAGTCTGCTTCCTTGGGAAAAAAAAAAAAAAAAAAAAAAAACAAACCAACACAAACCCTATTTTTTGAATGCATATAACCTTTTGAAACTTCTAACTTGACGAAATCTGTTTGGATTTGTTTTCATGGATCTAGCAAAAGAGAACTCTGTGATCTCAGTTTTCTTTCTTTACATAATACCAGGTTGTAGGTCAAAGCCTTCATGAAGCTCTTCAAAGAAAGTACCAGAAGAATTCTCATTATGAGTTGTAGCTAAATTACTCGGGTTTAAATTGTGTCCTTTTCAAAAACAATTTAAAAAATACACTGAAATATTGAGATTAAGTCAAGACATTGTTATAAAAAGCCAGTATGGTTCAGATGAAAGGCATAATTTTGATTTCATGCAGTACAAGTTGCACTGAAGTGTAAGCAAATGATAACACAGCTCCCCCTATGTTCAAGAAAATTTGGCAGCCTTCACTAGGGGCATTTCTACCAGCTGTAATCATATTATTATTTCTTGCATTCCTTCAGCTGTGGGAAATATGATGAATAAGAGCAGTCTCATAATGTATATTGATCACCTAAGTATTAATCTGCTCAAGCAACATTTACCACTCACTTAGCACTTTTCATTTCTTTAAATATGAAACCACTTTTAAAAGGCTGATTTGGTCTGTATTTTTCCATTTTACTCATGGAGAAAACAAAGCAGGGCAAGGCTAAGTGACTCTCCCTAGTCGTGACCTCAGAACGGTGAGTGAAGTCGCTTGAACCTTCATGTTCCTTGGGCTGAAAGGGAAGACAAAGTTGGCCAATTTCTTCAACTGTGATTGTGTGTATTTCTGTAAAAACATCTTTTGTGTACATTCTTCTCTTTATATTTATTCTCTAAAAATAACTTCTTTCATGTTTGTTCTATCTCAGTTTTTTCGCCTCTACCATCTTCATTCTTTTTCTAGGCTGGAAAAACACATGCTTACAGATATCCATGTAGATTTTGAGGGCTGAATGCAAGGTTTTCTTGTTTCTCCTCTTGATCGTGGTGTACGGTCAATCTTAGGAAAAGATGATTGTAGGGAAGTCTAGTTCAGTACTTCAGCTTTAACAGATGTAGTACTTCATTTTTATCTCTTTCTGACAGTACTCCAGCAGGAGTTTTCCAGGGGTCTGGGATAATGTTTTGTGCAAGATAAGATAATACAGTGCACACATGCTGATTCCTAAAAGAGTGCTCTCTAGCATACCACGTTGATAGCACAGCAAGTAAACAACAATAACTACCTCTCTGGCACACACATCCACAGCTATTGCCGAGGGACACTGCCATCTGAAACCTTTTCTTCCATGCAGTGCTGCACAGCTGGGCATGGGCACTGTGATTTATGGTCCACTGACTGCAGCTTCAGCTAGCCTTCTCTGAAGCAGATTTTGCTTTTAAAACGGCCAGTCTCTGCTTTGTTCTTTGTTTGAAAAAAGAAATCAACTGAGTTTTCCACTAGATTTGTAAAGTTACAAAAGCTTTTGTTTCAGTGACAAATACTTCATCCATTGAAGCCTTTTACATGTCAGGATGGAACCATCCTCAGGCTGATTTAAAGGCATACGACAGAAATGGGCCACTCCAGGCTCCCTCTAAATAGTTTAGATGAGAAGAATGAGCTAACAGTTCCACACAGGTTTCAGAGGCAGTGAATTTGCTGGATTGCTGAGTCACTGAAAAGCTGTCACATTAACAAGACAATAATTTCTTTCAATTAGAAACCCATAGAGGCAGGAATATACTTCAGCTATCATGGAGCTAAAGTGGAAGTTTGGCTCCATTTTGGTGATGTATTCCTCTGTTGCAGTAGGGCGAGCAGCAGAGGAACTGTTCCTCTGCTTACAGACATCAAACTTTTCCTTTCCTTTTTCTTTTTTCCTTTCAGTATTTCCTAGCTATCTTTTCTAAATTCATTTTACTGTTGGCTGACTGTCACTGGTCACCATGGCAACAACCTCTGGTAGCAGCAGGTCTGGGTTGCCTGATGTGAGCATCTTCACATTTGAGCCTTGCCAAGGCTAACTATTAATCCAGTGTTATACATTGGGTCAACACAGTAGGATTGTTTTCTCCCACTTCAGCTGTCTGCCTTCCTTTTCTTTTTCTGAGTTGGTTCCTTCTCTTTCCTAATTTATCTTTTGGGCAATCTGGTGTTAATTTTCATTCTTTAATCATTTTGTTATTTTGGAGGACTAGTTAGCTTAAGTATTTTTTAACAAAATAGCATACAACAATAATTGCATTAAAGAACCTCTTTTTAAAGTAAGATTCAAAATTAAAGAGAAGGATTTGAGATAATTTGTTCTTAGAACAAATAGTAACAGTTTATTAGAAAAAAAAATTACTTGCAAGCTCTTTAGATACTTTTCATGGGGTAACTATGGTGAGTTTTCTCCTAGGGTAACATGGAGAGAAATAGTTTAATGGTAGTGTGTTTGGAGACAAGGAACTAGTATAGAATAAATGTGAATGAAGTAGCACTTAATGGCAGCATAACAGTCTTTAAAAATTTTTAAACTCCTATACTCTGACCATAAAACAGCATATAGCAGTGTTTGAAACCTTGCTGTAAAGCAAATATAGCAAAGTGGTTAAGAGTACTTGGTTGGGAAATGAGAGCTGAAAGAGAAAACTGCAGTGCAGTGATTGGTTTGATTTTCTGAATAAATTGCTATGTTCAGATTCAATTTGTATCAATAAGGAAAGCACTGTACACCTGCAGAGCCTGTCACACTTGGTATCCAAAATTCTGACACAGCTAGTCTTAAACAATCTTTTTACTGTTGTCAATAATGAAAGCCAAAAAAACCTCAAAGTACCCCACCAAAAAAACCAACCTCTAAACCTGGAGTATTTGCATTTTTATTCCATATATGTGAAAAAAAAAGTGAGCAGTGCTTCTTTGGGGTATTTCCTTAAGGATACATAATACTTTTAATAAATGTATGGAATATTGCACTATTCTCAATGGATTATTTTAAAAGTAGCCAAGGGGTACTGTTCGTTCAGTAGAGGGGTTTCTCTTTATTAAACCTGACTGAAAGCTAGAAGCATAATATGCTGTCTCCTTAATACAGTGGAAATTGCACTTAGATAATTTGCAACTATGATATAAAATGAACAAATGTGTAGGCTTTTACGTTTGCACCCCATCAACTTATGTTCATCCCTGTCTGTAATCCCTGTAGCATTTCAAAATTGAAAACAGCTGGCTTCTAGGGAAGTGGTTTTGGATTTTGCTTTGTTTCTTTTTTTTAGGGGGTTGGGGGGATCCAAACCTCTTTGGAGTTGTTTTGCAATAACCAAATCATTCAAAATCTAAACTCTACGTATTTGGTGGGTAGTTGGTTTTGGGTTTTTTTCAGGGTTTTTTTGAGTTTGGAAAATCCCTGGAGTTGGTTGTTTGTTTTTTTTTTTTTGTTTTTTTTTTTAGTGGGTGTTTTTTTTGTTTGTTTTTTCTGTTCAGGAGCAGTTTTCATTTGTTTGGTCCATGGTAAATACGTGTGTACTGAGAATATGTGCATTTGGTAACACCCTGGGATGATTTTTTGGTTGCTTTTGGGAACTGGAGAGCAGATCTGGGAGCTCTTGGAACAGCCAGGGACCCCTGGGCTGGGAGTGCTGGGGACTCAGCCCTGACAGCCCCTGCAGCAGGCTTGGAATTCAGGATGGACTGGATTTTGATATCAATGAGTCCCACCTTAAATCCCACAATCGCTGGTGTGGAAACTAAAGAGTTCTGAGCTTTCAGAGCTGAGGAACTCTGCCCTAAGTGGGGCCTTTTTTATGCTACACCTGGTGTTTTCTTGCTGGGCTTTCAAATCCCGTTTCTGGCTTCTATTTGTGTGTCCTCCTCGCTATTATTTCTAGGAGATTAAATATCAGTAACAAATACCTTATTGACCAGAATAAATAAATGTTTGGCTCTTGTAAATGATTTAGAACAGTGTAATGCAGCTCCTCTGTTTAAGAAGAGGTTTGGTAACAACTACTACATCTTCTGAGAAACTGTTTTTAGCCCTTTGTTTGATCACAATCAGTATCTATTTAGAAAGTTAAACAGTGTTCCTCTCACAAACCACTTCAGTTATGCCAGTTCCTGTAATTTCATTACAACCAATTTCAGTAACCATTTTTTTTCTACCTCCTTTCTTAAAATACCAAGTACCCCTGAACTGGTGTTTTTGGCTGCCTTGGTGGTGAACAACTGACAAATAAAAGGCTTGGTTGGCTTTCAAATTATATCTGATAGGGGACACTGGAGAAAAGCTTGACTGACAGTATTAAACAAACAAAATTTACTTGTTTTTCTAACATCACTATTAAATCACCGTCCAAAAATGTGTGTGAAAATGGAGATGAGTTGTGTCTCTTAGTGTGTGAAAAATTTTCTTCTCAAAGGCAAATGATTCCTAAACACCCTCCTACTGAGAGCATCTCGGGTTCTTCAGAGCCATCGTGCCATCCAAGTGTAGGGACAAGAAAGTGGAATAAATCTCTTCCTCATTAATTTAACTGTGTACCTAAATTAGGGCCTGTTGTGTCCACTGACAAATTCTGTTTTCCCCTTGGTTTGAAGCCAATCTGACCAAGTTGTGTTTGGAAATGGCTTCAAATGTGAAGTGAGTTCAGTAAGGGAAGTGCTGTGGAGTGTAAAGTAACAGTGGAGACATTAAAAACCCAGCAATGAATGTTTGGGAACAAAAGTCCTCATTATTAGCTATGGAGTTTGGTCACTGATTTAGGAGATTTTGTGCTAAGTCAAACATTCTCGTGCTGCTGAAACACAGCTCAACTGAACTGCCTTGTGCTGGGAGTGCTGCTGGTGTTTTAATTTTTGGGAAGGTAACTTCTGTAATCTTCTGATGGAGTTTGTGGGTGTTTTATTAAAAACTGAGGGCGTTTTTGCCCAAATAGCAGTGATATTCCTTAGTGAGCCTGTGTGTGTTATCATGTTAGCCTTGTTTGGGATACACCTTATCAGCACCAAGCCAGAAAAAGTTTATTTTGAAAATACCCACTAGTGGCTGCTAGATGAAATTCTTATGATAAAATTCTGTAGGGAGTATTTCACAGAAAAGAAATGAATATGTTTCCTAAATTACCTAAATTTAATTCTCATAAGTACCTGAATATGTAGGCTACCACAGAGAGACACCGAAAATTGTACTTTAAAACTAAATCCCTTTACATAGGGAAACAAAACATGAATTATACTTAATAAAAAAAATACAAATTAATATTAGCAACTCTGTTTGATACAAGTGCTTTGGGTTTTGTAGGTCAAAACTCTTTGGTCTGGTCTAATTCTCCTTTCCAGGCTGTTAATTTGATGTACACCCTGATAATGCAAAATAGTAAATACTGATAAATATGAATGATTTTCTTGAGATTGATCATTCCAAATTGAGATCAGAAAATGTTTCAGTGTGTGCTATAAAGAGGAGAGCAAAAAAAAATCATGAAGATAGAAGCAGTTTTCCCCAGAACTGGTGGGCTGCTAGACTTAAGGATTAAAGAGGTGATGTGTTAATTATTAATCACTTTATTTTGGGCTAATATTGCTCAGCAAGAATTTTATTCATAAAGCAGGCAATGCAAAGAGTTAGAGGAGTAGAGTGGTAGGTGGTGTTTGCTTGCTGACATTTCCACTCACTGCAACAGAAGCTGCGTTTCTGGAAACAAAAAAATACTTTTCCTTTTTTATTTATAGGAAGATGCTTAAAGTAATTCAGCTTGATAAGTAGGTCTTTCAGGAATGATTAAATGTTCAGAGAAGAAATGGATGTGTGCTTTAGGCTGTTATATACAGGCTGGCAAGTTGCTGAGTGACTCTTTCTGTCTCTTTTCTATCCCCTGCTCTGAAAGGCCAGAACCCAATAAATGATAATCAAACCCCAAAAGGAACTTTAGCAAACAGCAGAAGCCTTTAAGGATCAGAGTATCTTCTTGGCCAGGCCCCGTTGCCTTTAGCATCTCTGCTGGAAGGAATTCATACCTGACAAGAGAGGCAGAATTCGTTTGCTGAATGACAACAAGAGATGCCACCACTGGTAGTAAACTGATGACTCTATTCCTTATTCTCTTGGCAGGCCTTATTATTATGAACATTGAAGTAATCAGTTCCCTGTCACTTAACCTACCTTTCCTGCCCTCAAACAGCCTGATTTCAGCTGCACGCTCTATTATTTATGTGTTGTTTTTACTAATCCTTGCCGGCCTAAAACATTGCAGTAATCTTGCAATCTAGGTAGAAATGTGACCCATAATAAGCCTGAGGATGAAGTGACAATGCCAATAATCATTGCTGAAGGGATTTTTGTAGCTTTGTAGTGCTGCAGGGGTCCTCCACTAACTTAAAGAAGACAGCAAAGTGGATAATTCATGACCTTATTTCAGCAAAAATTTATTTTTCTGCTGAAATTGATGTGAGGCAGATTTTTCTTTCCTCTTAACTATCTGCAAGTATTTAGAACCCCTGTGGTGTCCTGGACTGTTTCTTCTTACATGGCATCCTGCCAATATGCTGTTTATCAAAAGCACCCAACCTTAGACTACTTTGTCCACTTGTTCTCTCCTCTGGGATTGCTGAACTAAAACCTCTAATTACAAAACAGCAACCAAATTATTTTAGCGGATCTTAAATTGCAAAAACTGTTGGACCTCTTGACAATTTTGTGTAGCCTTACTGGATACTTGGAAAGCGAGCTTGAGCTTGCCAGTAGGGTGCTGAAGGGGTTGTCTTCATTTTAGTTCAGATCAAAAGTTCTCTAATTCCTGTGTTCCCTTACATTTTGTGAAATGGTTTGGGAGTATCAAACTGGGTTTGTTCTCAGGTGAAATAAAATTAAGGATTCAGGGGGACACCTGTGCTTCAGTGAAGAGTGGTTTTGATCAACTGGGACCAAACTGAATCTAAACTGAAACTCTGAAAGATACAGGGCAAAGCCACTCATGTTGGTCACTAACCTTTTCCCTGTGCTCCAGCTGCAGCCCACTGCACAGACTCCAGGCTCTTCTGGGATTTGAGCCTTCTCTGTGTTGATGCTGTGGTTTGAATCCAGTTGATTTCAAATACTCTGCTCAGTGAAACTCAACAACATAAGAGACACCAATGACCTGCTCTTTCTCTGTGGATTTTGAGCAATGTCTGTCTTTAGCTGGGTTGGGTCAGAGCAGTTGTCTCCTCTCATGTTTATTGAATTCCAGACAGTTATTCCCACAGTGGATTGCTAAGGCTGTGCCTTTTAATTATTATTATTATTTTATATTATTATTGTTGTTGTTGTTACTGTTATCATCATCATCATAATCATTGCTTTAGGCAAGAGCTTTAAAAAAAAAAAGAAAGCCAACAAATAACTAGGAAAATCCTATAAAGAAATAAAGATTGGTAAATCCCTCCATGCTAACTTTCAGAAAAGAGTCCCAAGGTAAATGGTGTGGCTGGCTTTGGCAGTTGGTGATTTACAGGAACATTAACTTTCAAGCTCAATTGGAGCCTCAGAGCAGTGCCTCGTGCAAAGTGCGTGCAGGTTGTGAGGAGTCAGAGAGACAAAGGGGTCATCTGCTCCATTAGAGGGAGAGCAGCTCCAAAGTAGCTGCAGCACTAGGGGCACTAACCAAGTATTGCTCTTGCACTTCTTGAATCTTAGCAAAAGAAGCAGGTGTCTTGCTGTAGACACCTGCAAAACTTTTTTTTTTTTTTTTTTTTTTTTTTTTTTTGGTTGGTTGGTTGGTGCTGTCATGACAATCATTATGAGGTTTGGCAATTTGGGAGGTCTCCAGCTGAGAAAAATCAAATATAAAAACAAATTGTGAAAGTCTACGAAACTCTGGTAACTTGCTGTTAGAAAACATCTTCAAAATAGAAGTTGACCATTATGAAACTGTTTATGCTATGCAAGAGGTCTTCAACAGAGTGGAAAATATTCTTCTAAGTTTAAATATCTCTTCATAAATATATCAGAGACTTTATAAATTTTTAATTTAGAGTGAACTTCTTTCTGAAGACATTTTAACTACTTTTTTTTCTGATTGGATTGATACTTCCAAGATGAGTAACTCCTGACATTTCTTTGGCTTCATCTCATTTGATTCTTTCTTTCTGCTGCAGTTCATGTTTTGTACTTTGAGTGGAAGAATTTTTTGTCTGCCTTCTTACTACTTTGGTGAAATTGGATAATCTTTAACAGGCTGAATAATTCTCTGTGTCATATAAATAGAGTTGCTATTGTTAAATATTGTGTGTTTGCTATTGAATGAGCAATTTTCAAGGTCTGTGGCACAAATTACAGATACAGAACTGGAGCTATAGCATAAACATTTATTTGCTGTAGTCTGTATCTAAAACTGACATAAAAAATTCATGTAACATTGTGGCTATAACTTTCTACAGTCAAAATTTGCCTTATTACTGCAAGTGTTTTCAGATATGTCTCTTCAGGAATTTAATCAAAGACACAAATTCTAAAGCATCTGCTCTGGAAATTCCTGGCTGACTAAAATAATTCCTGGACATGAACAGCAGGATTGTACCTTTCTGCTCCATTGCAATATTTGGCTGTGTCCATTTTGGAGAGTTAAATCAACAATTGTTGAAATATTGGTGTCTGAATTAAAACATGCACATTGATATTGTTCAGAAGGGTTAGGGTATCTTTCATCTAGAACATTACTGGTTTGCTAGATTAAATGTTTTGGTGGTAGGAGGTGTTAATTTGTTTCTATGAATTTCTCATCCTACCATTTTGAAAAATTCATTTAAATTTTTTTTTTTTCTAAACCATAGGAAAACACATACAGGACAATAAGCATTATTGGGGTGAGGACGATTTGATTAATTGATAACTCTGTATTCTTTGTGTTTTGAAGAATTAATTACTTAGTTACATTTGAACGAGCTATAAAATATTGTCAGACATATTTAATCTTAAATAAGAACAAAACAAACTGACAGAAAAAAAAAAGCCCAAACAATAATCCAAGATAGATAAAACAAACAAACAAACAAACAAAAAAGTAGGTAGATGGACAGAAATTATCTGTTTTAGGACTGGACAGTTAATATTTCAGATGCTATCTTTCATTGTGGCTGGGCATCCAGTTCAGGATAGTGTAAGTATAGCTAAATGAAATACCCTGCACAGCACTTACTGAGATATTTGAGATGACTCTTCTCGTTCAAGAAATAGCAAAACTCAGAGTGGGGCTAATGCTTATGGTAACAGGCATAATGTCATGGATACATCGTGAGTAAGACAGCACTTGCCTTTTCCCACAGTGATACTTGAATAAAAACAGTAATAGGAATGTCACTACCTTGCCTTTAGAGAACCTGTTGACCTCTCAAGTTTAAAATGCTCATATCTTTCTCTTATTAGCATCTGTTGGGAGAAATGAAGTGAAAAGATTGCTGCCTTATTCTACTTAACAGCCTATTTAAATTAAAATGGTGATGCACACGGGTGTATATCGTCCTAATTTGAGCTTTCTGTAGTTTTTCCAAACAAAGCATTTTGTGTTGAAAGTGAAGGTGGGCACTATTTGTCTATAAGGATGAATTAGCACGGCAGCTAAAGCATGTTAAAAAAAAAAAAAAAACAGCGAAGAGAAAAAATGGTATTTCACATAAAAACAGACCTGTAAGGAAACCAATCTATGGCTTCCACAGGTCTGAGTCTCTGGAGTCTTTGTATTTTGGAGGCATCAGCAGGAGGAGGGGAAGAGGACATCAGACAAAGCTTTCCAGACAAAAGAGAAATCCAGATCTTTATCTTTCGGCTTCTAAAATGTATTTACAGGACCTGTTTATCCTGGCAAGCACCAGAAGTCCTTTCTGACGGTTTTCAGGTGTTCTTGAGAGAGACTTCAGAGCAGAAATGTTGTATTAGCTTTGTAATTGTGTACTATTGTTTGTACCAGGAGGGTTTTGGAAGTTTCTCACTGGTTGCTTGCTCTGAAAATCCAGAGATCCTTGCTTTGTGATCCAGTAGTACCATGGATTCTCCTCTCCAGTGGTTTGGATGGCTGTGACACAAGGGAGGTGGAATCTGGCATTGGATTTTCTGTCCTGCAAAGGGACTACAGGGAAGCAGTGAGGGTGAGAGGAGCTCCAGGGTGCTGGGAGGGAGTTCCAGGGGAGCATTCCTGGGTGGATGCCTGGAGGGAAGGAAGGAGTGGGGAGTTGTGAGTGAGGCCCTGCTTTACCTCCCAAGCACCAATGCCCACTTGGATGATCTGCCATTCTCAGATTTGGGCTGGGATGTCTCCTCAGGCACCAGGACAGTGACTGTGAGTGGATCCCACTCTGTTTATCTCCAGGGAACACAGTGTGCAGTGGCATTCACTGGTGTAATTATTTCAATACAGGCTCTAAGTTATAGCCTTAACATGTGGATGTTAAGTGTTTTACACAGCTGTAATTGCTAATCTATATAATTAGATGCAGAGTTTTTCAAGATGCTGACCCCTGCCTGATGGCACAAATCAATTTTTATTGATGGTGGTAATCCAGATGGCTGGTAATAGATAACTGAAAAGATGGGCTAGTGAGGGAAATGAAATAAACATCTGAACTTCAACTCTCACTGCAAGAAGGTTTAGTTTAGTAATTTAATCATTGGAGTTCAATAGAAAGCCTACTTGCTGTCCTTTATCTGGAGTGCTGAACAAGTTTTTCAGCTTCAAAAAGAGGAAGAAAAGCCATGAGAAAAATACTAGAATCTGTTTTTAAAATAAGGAACTCACAACAAGCAATTTCTGACAAAAACCAGAAAACAAAGTTTTCATTCTTTCTTAAAATGAAGATACACCCACAAGGACTATTACTGTCATGTCAGTCATAAAGCAACTTTGTAGTTCTGCAATTATGTTGTGCCTATGGCATTTAAAAGTTTTGAGAGACTGGAGATGGTTACTTTATTAAAAAAAAACCAAAACAACAAAAAACTTTTGGAGTTGTACACTTTGAAATTCACAATAGTTGCAATGATTGAATAAATTAAATTGGTTTTGTACAAGTAAGCACTTCAGTATACTCTTTTACTTATTAACTTTGAGATACTGCACTCTTCATTATCTAAGCTGGTACACACACATATATACACACACAGAGATAAAATTATAGAGTACAAGAGAGGGATAAAAGTTAATTATAAGTAGTAGTTCTATTAATATAGTAAAACTATAAAGATTGATAAAATACTAATAAATTGATATGTAGGCTGTATTATATCCTGTAGAGGAGAAAAAAATTGTCTTTTAAAAATTATTAATATTTTGTGGTGTGCTAGCACCCAGTACCACCTGACATAATATAAATAAACAGCAGGACAGACATCTCTGGTTGTGTTTCATAAAGATTTTGGGCACAAAAGATGAGCTTTGAGAATTCCATGGGAATGCAGATCTGGGCTGCGAGGTTTGGGTTTATTCCAACACAAACAGAACAGCAGGCTAGGGAATTTCAAAGAATTTCAGTGGAGTTGGAAGTGTTCTTACTTTGTGACCACAGTTGTCACCGAGTATAGACAAAGCCATTTCCTGCTGGGGGGGCATTCCTGCACATACCCGTTTGTGGTGAGCAAATTTATTCTGGCCAGAACAAGTCTCCTGGTGACAACTCTTAAAAAGTGTGGTTGTCATGCTGCCAAATACCACAGAGCAAGTTCCATACAAATGGGCATGCATCCTGGGGTTTCCAGGGGAAAAAAAAGGAAAAAAAAATACATTTACAGGTGTGGGATTTTATAGCATTGTCTTAACTTGTTTGGAATTTCACAAAGAAAGCCCCCTTTATGCACCCCTGATAAATAGGGTTTAAAAATCAGATGGCAAAAGATACTTTTCCTCACACATGACTCTTTTCATGGGCTGGTGACTTCATCTGAATAGTTGAGAGAAACCTAAACACATGTCTGTGAGTGTATGTGTGAGCTGTGAATGCCAGCAAACCTCCAGCCTGGGAATGCAGGGTTAGAGGGGAACGAAAGGATTCAGCCATGGATTTGCTGTGCCAGAGATACCTCATCTGGAAATGAGAATAATGATCACGACCTAGAGCTGAGCCAGTTCTCTCATAAGTCCTACATTAGAAAGAGTAAAGATTTCTTCTTTGGAAGAATCCCTGAAAACACATACTCAGTTTGGATTTATCCCCAGCAGCAGGGATTTGGGGGTTGTTAGCAGATTATAAATCCCTGAATTGTGGTTTTCCCTGGATCTGTGTGGAGCAGTTGTGGAGGGCAGCCAGCAGGACATGCTCCAGGGTTGAGTCTTTTGCTGCAGCTCTGCAATGCCTGTTTTTTCCTCTGAGTTATGGAGCAGTTAATGATTCTGATGGAGAACTTGCCAGAAACTTTTAACACTGGGTTCACAAGGCCAAGGTCAGCACAGGTGGGGCTTTTTTGTCTCAGAGAGATGATCCCTGTGCCAAGCTTGTCCCCCGTGCCAGTCTCAGGAATTCATGTTTCAAAGGCTCAGGAGTGTGTGCTGTGCCAGGGACGGGGTGCTTGTGGTTAACTTCTCCGTGTTTATTGGCACAGCACTGGCTGATAATGCAGGGGGTGATGTAGGAAGGCTGAGGGCACGGTTAGGATGAACCTGTTGACATCTAAAAGCAGCAAAGAGCACGTTCAGCCTCAGGAAACCGTAAAAGCTTTTTGCGCTAGTGGATGTGTGCTGTGCATTAGGGAGCTGACCTTAGCACCCCAGCACATTTAATTTTGTCTTTCTTTTAAATTCTCTGAAATACTTTTTTTCTTTTTTTTCTTTAACTTCATTTTTAAACTTATCGCAACTCAGGAACTTGTAGTTGATTTCTCTGAGAGCCAAACTAATTTTATTTATTTAACACGCAGGGTTGAAAGCTGAACACCACGTTCTCTCAAAGTACAGGACAACTGGACTTGCAGATACTCAAGTACCTGCTCATACCTAGTACTTGTAGAATACTCAAGTGTATTTTTATATATATAGTGTGTGTATATATATATATACACACTTGCAGAATTATATATATATATATATTTATGTTATATATAGTATATATATTACTTGCAGGACACTCAAGTATGCTTATATATAGTGTACATATTAAAAATAGTTGTAGAACTATACATACAAAATCATATATCTGTTTATATTATATATAAAGTATATATATTACTTGCAGGATATTCAAATACATTTATATATAGTATATATATTAAAAAACTTGCAGAACTATATATAATATTATATATTTCTTTATATTATATATACAAAGCATATATATTACTTGCAGGATACTCAAATACATTTATATATAGTATGTATATATAAAATACTTGCAGAATTATATATTATATATAGTATATGTATTACTTGCAGGATACTCAAGTATATTTTTATATATAGTATATATAAAAAATACTTGCAGAACTATATATATTTTATTATATATATTTATTTATTTATATATATATAATTTTAATATAATATTTTTATATAAAGTAAATATATTACTTGCAAGATACTTAAGTATGGTTTTTATATAGTATATATAAATACTTGCAGAATTATATGAATTATACATAGTGTATATATTACTTGCAGGATACTCAAGTAATAAAAAAATATATATAGCATATATTAAAAAATACTTGCAGAACTATATATATTTTATTTTGTATATATATTTATTTTTATATAATTTTATATATATAATATATTTTTATATATATAAAGTATATATATTACTTGCAGGATACTCAAGTATATTTTTATATATAGTATATATATAAAAATACTTGCAGAACTATATATATTTTATTTTATAAATGTATTTATTTTTATATAATTATATATATATAATATTTTATATATATATAAAGTATATATATATTACTTGCAGGATACTCAAGTATCCTGCTCCTAGCTAATGGTTTCTTCCTTTAACTGCTTGTTTTACTGCTAAAACACAGTTTTCCATGCTGTGTAAGGTACTGGAGCAGCAGCTGTGGGATGGTTCAGCGATTCCACAGGTTCTGCTGGTGCCGTGGTCACGAGCCTGTCGGGGTTGGGACGTGGGTTGTGGTGGGAATCAGGGAATGCTGTGCCCTGCCCACACCCGGACAGTCATGTCCTCAGAGCCAGGGAAATTAAGTCACTGGAGCACACACACACACACACACGGTGACATCTTGGCAGAGCTCCCCTGTCAGCAGGAGCCCTCGTGCTGTTCAGGGCTGCTCGGCCCTGGAGAGGAGCCAGGCTTTGCCAGCTCTCATCCAGAGCGTGTGGACAAATGCAAATCTGCACAAACAAGGAATGCTCTGCTGCTAAAGCTGTAAAGTGCACGAGAACTAGCGCGGGCAAATGCGAGTTGTTTGTGAAAAATGTGTTGGAAGTGCCATAGGGTGGAATTATCACTTATAAAGATCTCACTCCCACAGCCTAGAATAGCTTAAAGGTGCTGGAAAATAAGGTTCTGCACTGCTCTCTGGAGATCATGTCTGTTTTGTCTTAATTATTATAGCTCTGAATATTGCTGCTCTTTAATGCTGTGTTGTGAAATCCTTGATGTGCTCAGCACTCCAACCAACAGTGCACAAGATAAGTCCTGAAAAACACAACGTAATAATTTAATTTAATCCTCCCACTTCTTCAACTAGAATTTTGTGAGCAGTCACTATGTAACTTTCTGGACCTACAAATACACCTGCCTGTCAGCACATAGATCCTCTGTTTTCTATTTTCTTCTAAGATGACCAACGCCCTTTATTCTAATATTTCTGTAGGAGAGTTACATTAGCTGTATCTATATCCACTGTCTTCCTGTCTTTCTGACTTACATGATGATGTGGTGATCTTCCCAGAATCCAAAACCATCTCAAATGAAGTTATGGACTTGCTCCAAGAACTCTGAGCAGCTCCTTAATTATGGTCTGGATAGCTGAGGTACAGAAGCTACTCTCCTAAAAAATAGAGCTTTTTAACTGTATTTTTGCATGACTGTTTCTAGCCCTTATTCAGTTGAGATCAAGTCCTGGGCACTGAATTTTTTTTGGGTTTTTTTTTGGGTGTTTTTGGGGTTTTTTGTTCATTTTTTGGGTCTTTTGTCATTTGTTTTAAGGGGTTGGGTTGGGTTTTTCTTGGTTTGTTTTTTTTTTTTTTTTTTGTTGGGTTTTTTCTTTTTTTTTTAATTGGTTTTTTG